>CM070715.1:78715119-78970444 GCA_036346275.1 Otatea glauca | reverse complement strand
CACCATCTTAAATGTAATGGTACTCAATGTCGATACTTACTATTCTATTTGTTTATTTGCAGCACATTGGTGGGATGTGTTCGGTTCGAAAACACCAATCCTTGACGGTTTGCCCTTCATCTCGTATCGCAATGCACATCTTCTAGTGGATGTGAGTGCAATTGGAGTATATTTGCATTCATCCACACAAAAATCCATGACACTTTGTCATACGAGGAAGATACATAAAGTCTGTTGTATGTCAACTACTACCTTCGACTTAATTCAAGCCGCGAAAAATTAAAGGTGCTCGGATGAAGAGCGATCCATTCCAGCGATTTATAGAGCTAACACTATCACGGTGATGCAAACCCGATCGGCGGTGGATGGAAAAAGAAAGGTTCAACGATGATCCATTACTTGATGAGGAGGATATAGTGAGTGACACCCCTCTCCTATCACGTTTGTGACAAACCCGATTCACCTCTTGTGTTAAGAAAGGACCACTGGGCTGGGAAGCATCTCAGAATGGACGAGTAGGACAGTCGGGGACACTCATACGGAGGAGGAAGCACCAATCGAGTGCGAGAAGGGATACATAAAAAGGATGGCATCCTCCAAAGGAAAGGAAGCATCCCACAGATTAGTCGCATTATACGAGGGAGTGACTCCATTGAGTGGGAACCGTCGGGCACCGCCATACCAAGTGTTCAATGATAGCGGCCAAGAGAGACACCGATGGTGGTGACTCGGTTGCGACTCCGAGAGTGGGGACCGTCAGGGCTGCCATACCAAGTGTCCAATGATAGCGGCTCAAGAGAGACACGATGGTGGTGACTCCGGTCGCTATGCCTCCATACCTCCCATGCACCAATCGGAAGAGCAACATCCCGTCGATTTACAGGAGTCACAGTTCACTCATGCAACACATGACATAGACCATGGCACTCCTAATCACAAGAACGACTCGGGGGAAGGGAAAGGACACACCGCAGGATAGCTCTAGCTCCTATGGCATCATTGAGGCATAGAGAGCTATGGCTCATATGGCAGCCTATGACTATGCTATCCCAGATGCTCATGCACAACCTCCCACCCAATGGGTCTCACAGTGGCACGACCCGAGTTTTATGCTATGTTGTATCCACAATGGCAAATGACAAATACATGAGGCAAAGTTGGCACGATTACAAAGCGAGTTGCTAGCTACGAGTTGGTCTTGATGTCCACGAGGATACAACATGGCCAACCAAATGTACACGTAACAATATACCTATAGCCGAAGGTAATGTTTCATTTGCACATTTCATTTCATTGCAACTTTGATATTTTACTAACATAAGCGTCCATGTAGGTCCAACATGGCATTTGTGTGGGAAGAAACGGCGAAAATATACCTACTTTACAACTTCAAATTGTAATGTATCTAAATGTAAATGGTATTGATATGTGAATGCCTATTTTTGCACTTATTAGATTGATATGTGAATAGTATTAAAATGAAAGGTTATTTGTTCACATATTATTGCTAAATGCCCAATTTTATAACTGATATGTCTAGAATATAGCAAAGGTCATGCCAAAATTTTGTTTCATTTGTATATTTTATTTCATTGCAACTCAATTTTTTACTAACATTTCGTTCATGTAGGTCGAATATAACATTTGTGTGACAATGGAAGAACGACGAAACTCTGCCTACTCCACAACTTCAATTGAAAGGTATTAGAATGTAAATGGTGTTGACATGTGAATGGTAGTGAAATTGTAAATGATATTGCTATGTGATTATATAAATGCCTATTTTTGCACTTGTTGGATTGATATATGAGTAGTATTGAAATAAAAGATTATTTATTGACATATTATTGCTAAATGTCTAATTTACAACTTCTAATTGTCTAAAATATAGCAAAGATCATGTCGAAATATTTTCATATTTAGAAACCGAATTTTTTTGTGTTTTTACATACTTTTAAATATATATTTCTTACATTTTTCCTATTTTTAGCCTTCATTGGATTTTACAAATTTTACAATATTTTTGGCAAATTTTCGATTTTTCAACGGCTTTGGTTTTGGCGGTTTTAGCAAAAATCGCTCGGTTTTTCATCCATTCTCGGCGATTTCACTCAAAAACCTCGAATTTCGCTCCTTTGTTTGTTCAAATTTCAAAATGGTTTGAATTTTTATACTATTCGGTTTTGCAATTTCGTATCGTTGGGGTTACAAATTTGGTGCGCCAAGCGATTTGGTTAACCTGCTTTCACTTGCGGGGCATCATCCTCATGATCCGAGCCCTCGTTGGAGGAGGAGAGGCGCGATGGGTCCAATCCTCCTCATGGTCGTCGTCGGCGTAGTCAAAGCCGTTGTCGTCTACAATGAAGGCGCCGGCGTCGCTGCGCGGCGTGAGACCAGAGGCGGCGTACTCATCGTGAGGCCTCCATCTTCACTTGGACTAAGTCGCTGCGACAATAGAACCACCAACACCGACCGGGGAGATGCGGCGTCTCCTCGGCGCATGAGGATAGGGTTTGGGAGCTCTGGTACTAATCTGTGCGAGGGTTGGAACCCGCACGATCGGTTTTATTGACCTCCGTCATCACGAGGCGATATTTGGCTAAAATTATCAGTGATATAAATGTACATCATCAAGCGGTTTTTAGCTAAAACCGTCTATGACGATCAGCAGCGGTTTTTAGCTAGCGTCGGTGATGATGCTCTCATCACTTACTGTTTTCTCAAAAACCGTTAGTGATGTTAATAGTAATGAATTATCACTGGCGGTTTTTTCATCACGACGAAGTGATATGGAGTTTAATATAAATCTTTTGTAGCAGTGAACCGGTACGATCAGAGGCTTTACCTGTAGGAGACGACGGATGATGCAAAACACCGGCAAGAGTTTGCGTAATCCTGCATGGAAGCGCAGGGTTTTAACGATGCCGACGGCTCCCCGGGAATCTGAGGTTACACCGGCCACCGGGACGGTCGTTTTGGGTCACCGGCTCCGGCTGGTGTTTAAGCAAAGCACATCTCTCCGTTGTCCCTCTTGTGTCACGGTTTTGCAAGGTAGCAAGTAGTCTGGAAGAATCAAAATCTTGAAAGCAAAAATGGAAGTGTTGGTTGCTACTCTCTCCAATCACAAATAGTTATTATTTTGAATATAGGTGAAGTTAAAATTTAGAAACATTAACTACCAATATCTTTTTAAATGTTTAAATTGGTTACATAAAAATCATATGTAGATTTGTTTGAAAAAGTAATTTCATAATATTATAATTTTATTAGGTTTTATAAATATATTATAATAAAAATTAGTGATCAAACTATATTTTAAAAGCCGTATCAATACCCAAGATGATAACTATTTACGAGTTGAAGAAGTAAGGGTGTGTTTGAGTGCGGTTCAGCTCCAGAGATTCATGGATCTAGTGGGTGGGTATTATAACTCCACGGATCCGCGGCTGGATCTATAGGTATATTAAGAGTGTTTAGGTAAGTTATTCTATTTAATTTTAGACTAAAAATATAAACTTAATTCTATTTACTTTAGCCTACAAGATTCGAGATCGAGGTGAAATAAGAATCGGAGTTCTACCAAACAGAACCTAAGTAAATAAAGTGGCGTAGTATGTCAGACCGCTTCAAGCTCGAGACGTAGACCATAGTTCATAAAGCTGTCATTAAGTTTGTACGGCAGCATGGCTTTATCATAGCTCGATGCAAGGTTACAATTTTTGTTTTCGACTATATCTTGTAAGGAGTTGAAATCTGAAATTTTGATGAGATTTTAATAAATAAATAAATTTTAAATTTGGATTTTTTTAGATGGACAAAGCCGAAATTTTATCCGAAATCATCAAAACTTTGGCAATTTTCAACCCCTTGTGAAATTGTCTCCCGAGACTAGAAAAAATTAGATTTTTTTTTTAAAAATCATACAAACATTTATCTACATTTCTTATCTATTTGAATGCAAAATACTAAGTATTTACACATAAAACTAAAGATCTATCCGAGCGAGGGTGAGAAGTGTTACAAGTTTACAGGCTATATGTTTCTAGTGCTCAATTTGATTCTTTTGTTTCATTTGCTGTAAAAGCAGCTTCAGGGTTGGGTTGCATCCTATTTAATGCAGCAAAGTCTGCTATGACAATGCTTACCGGGATTCGGTGTGGTTTAGATCCTCTCTACCATAACTTGGGAGATGATGCGTCCTCTGCCATTGCTAGAAAACAGCCAAGCAATGCTTTGTAGTTCCTCTTATGTGTTTTATTTATAAAGCCACAATCTCTCAAAGTGCACGGACATCATTTCGGGAGTTGAAGATATGTTAACTGCTTTGCAAATTTTCTCAAACCTTGGTTCGAGTCCTTTGTTTTCTGAATATTGGTGGCCTGAATTTGATCTGGACCGTCGATTGCATGATCGATCAGACAACCCAGACGCTTTCATCCGTCATCAACCCTTGCAAAGGTGAGATAGAACATCAGCAGATTCAGGCAGCCTAGCTCCACGGTTCAGTGTAACAACGGATTAAAACAAAGGTGTATATGTATTTTTGCAAATTTTTATATGTCCTTATAAAAGGTATTACAGTTCTCTACAAATTTCTTTAGTGAAATCCGGTCCTAAAATCATCAAAACCGGTCGAATTTGTGGTAATTTGGTTAAACAAATTTTTGAAATCACTGTAGCAATTTAAAACTTTTGATTTTTTTGCGAGATTTGGAGTCTTGGCCCTGAAATCCAAAAACTCAGCTGAGATTTTCCAAAACTATTTTGAACCTTGGCTCGATCGCTACCTAAACTGTTTAAGGACTGCTATTTCATGACCCTCTCGGGCTATTGGCCATTCTTGAAATGGAGATCGGAAGAATAACCCTACAGGCTACAGTTTTCTTTATTATTTTTTTTGAAAGGAAGGAGCTAATAAAGTACTATAATGAAAAACCGGAGATAACTCACATGCTGTCAATCTACGCAGTGCTTTGTGATTCACGAGGTAAGAAGCCCGGAACAAAATTATTTACCTGTGGTAGCTTGGTACCAAATCACGGCATTTGATTGGCCCACTGGGCTCTGAGTAGACCGGGCTGGTAATAAACAGCCCTAACCAGGGTTTACAATATCGAATTGGACTGAAAAATCGACAACTGGCTAGGCACCGATTTTCATCGAAAATTGATAGAAATTGAACGAATTATAAAGCCAATTTTTTTGAATTCGGTGGTAAAAAACGGTGAAAAAACGAAAATCGACCGATTTTGTTGGATTTTCGATCGGTTTTGTCGACACACTCAAGTTTTTTATTTTAATTTTTCCATCGGTTGTATTCGATTTTGACCGGTTTACATCGAGAATTGGCGCACTCAAGGAAAATTAGAAAAAATTCAAAAAATACAAAAATATGAATAAATCCCAATTAATCTATAAAACACCTCAAAGAAATTTCAATATTTTTTTAATTTATTTAGTGCTTCTAGAAAACCAAAAACAGCAATTAATGAAAAGGAACATAGACATTGTTAGATTTTATAAAAATTATAAGGTTGATCATGCTCTTAAATTTTAATGGTATCATAAAAAGTGCCCAAGGATTATGTAGTAAAATTTTCAGAAATATTAGACTTCATTTACTGCCCCTAGAAAATAAAAAACAGAAGAGCATATATAAAGACATTAGTACCGTTATAACTTTTAAAAAATCCACATGTCTGATCATCATCTAAAAAGTTTACATAATCATTAACATTGCCTCAGGACCTCACACAAAAAATTTCAAAAATTTATAACACGATTTGACAACTCAATTAAATCAGCAATTGTTGACTGTTTTCCCCGTTTTTTCTTTCTTTTCTATTATATATATTTGATTTTGCTCAAAAACGTCCCTCAAATTCGGTTCTTCAAAAAAATTCATCCTAGATGTCAAAAATCTATTAATAGTAATTTTAAGGAACTTTTGGATAATTTTTTTTTCCAAATTTATCAATTTTTTTAATTGAACCGGTTTACCAACCAGTTTCAAATTTCGAACCGGCTCGATACAATTGAAAATTACATTTTCGAATGATTTTCATCGATTTTGAAACCCTAGCCCTAACCATCGTAACCCTCGGAAGAAAGGAACGTGTGGAAGAAGAACAATCGGAAGCTCAATGCTGCCACTAATCCCATCTGAGCTCCTCTCATTAAGAAAAAAACATTTTGAGTTTATGCAACGAATTTTGTTTACTACGTGACATCGGATCGGGAAGATACGGTCCATCCTATTTACACCCTGGGCGATGGATAGAGTTCCATGGTAAGGACCCTAACTTAAGCAATTAATTGTCATGAGCACCGTTCGATCGAAACAACGAATGGTTTAGATTATCGAAATGCATCGGCTACAATGTATTGATACATCGCTAACTACAGTATTAGTCTCGCTGTAGTAGTTTCTAAATAGTGTTACAGAACGATCTAGACTATCAAATTTTTATGTGACGATCGAATCCATAACTATTAATGTTACTATGCATACTTTCTGCATCTCTTTCCCTGGGCGATGGGCTGCTTGAAAGCACAACGCTAAGGCGAGATAGAGCATGGGACTGATGAACAGCTTCAACTAGCAACCAATCATGGGTGACAGCAGTTCAGTCTTCTTGGGCCAGCAGTTCAGTCACTTCAGTGGTCTCGGCCTCTCGGGCTTTGGGCACTGGGTGTATTTTGAGGCAAAGCAGCCTTAATCGACGGCCGGCCAGGGACTCACAGGGTGGCTCTGCTTTGTGCTTACAAGTTGAAATCTCGTTTTCATATCTTAGAGTGGCCGAAATCCGAAATATCGGAATTTCGGACAAATCCTGAACGAAATGCAAAAATAATAATTCAAATCCGGTTTTTTCACAGAAAACCAAGATTTTGTCTAGAATTCCGAAATCTGGCAAGATTTCTTGAGATTTCGTGAATTTTCACGACGAAAAATAGCTCAAGCGGCGTCGACAAATTTTGATTTTTGTGGAGATTCCTGACAAATCAATGATGTTCCTATAAAATTTCGGACAATTATCAAGTCGAGTAATTTTGAAAATTTGAACATTGCTATTGTCTGATAAGCAGCTAACCGACAAGTTTGAACCGAATGAAAAATGGAGCAAACTATGTTAGAAATTTTGAATTTTTTTTTGCATGGTTATGATGAATCACTAATGTTCTCATAGAATTTTCATATGATTATCATGCTTCAAGCATATTTAAAAATTATGACAGTGCTACTATCCTAATAAAAGCCTTACCGGCAAACTTCAACCAAATGAAAAATAGTTTAAACCAAGTTATAAAATTTTGAAACTTTTTGTGGATGATCCTTATGTATCATTAATGTTTATAAAAAATTTTATGTGATGATAAAGCTTCAAGAATTTTAAAAAATTCTGACAGTGCTACATCCTAATAAAAGCCTGATGTCAATACATAGATTTGCTTTAGCAATCAAAATGGGTTTAGAATTTTTGAAAATTTTATAGAAGGGTTTAAAGAAATGCTTAAGATATTATAAAATTTTTGAATCATGATCACACTCCAGTGAATTTAGAAAATTCTTACAAGGGCCTTTGTATCATTTATGTTTTTCTTTTTGATTTTTGAAATATAACAAATGAAGTTCAATGCTTACATAGATTTGATTGAGCAAACAAAAAATTGATTTTTAAAAAGTTTAGATAATTTTACCGAGAAAATTATTAAGCTCTCATAAAAATTTTGGATCATGATCACACTTGAGAAAATTTATAAAATTGTAACAAGGTTACTATCCTAATTATGTTCATTCTGTTTTTTTTAAAGATAACAAATGATGTTAAATTATTTTTTAAATTTTTTATGTATGATCCTACACTACTAAAGATAGTGTCATCAAATTTTTAGATCATGATCAAGCTTTACAATTTTATAAACATCTAAAAGTTTTTCTGGCGAAATTTAAAACGTCTCAAAAATTCAGTTTTCAACAAATTTTCATGAAAGATGAACTTTCTTAAGGGTTATTGGACCAAATATGGTCAAATCTGGGCATAAAAAGTCAAAAAACGGATAATTTTTTTTGAGATTTCGACAAAATTTCTAAGATTACTGTAGCAATTTAATTTTTTTTCAATTTTTTTACTTCACCGGGATTTTGGATCCCTTCCTCGGCCGTAATCCGAAATCTCGACCAAGATTTCTGAGATTTGGACGGTATTTTGAACGTTGGTGCTTCTTGATGCGATCGGCTCCTATAACTAGCGCCACGCGGTACCTCCTAGAGCCGTCGCGCGCATGTCTCAAGACATGTCTTTCGCTCCGTCCGCTAGGGGTGAAAGCGAAAGCGGAATTCCGATGCTTCGGGAAAAAGCGAAGCGAAGCCTTTTGGAAATGGCAAGCACGGCAGCGGAGAGCCATTTCCGTCCGAGCAGCAGAGATCGGAAATTCCGTATAAGCAAACCCAAATTCCGTCGAAACTTGGCTCATTTGGCCCAAAAGGAGAAGGAGAATTTACATTTATTTTCGAATTAAAATAATTTGAAATACAAATGGCTTTATAGAAAAGACCAAATAGAGTTCAAAAATTCCAAAAAATTCTCAAAATACTTTGGAACATTTTGAACCTAGGAAAATATTTCTAGCATATTTTTGGCTTCATTTTTATGAATAAATTAATTATATAAATCTGAAAAATAGTAAAATGGCATTTATAAACTCCGAGAAAATCAGGATAAATCTCGAGAAAATCATAAATGAACATTGAACAATAATATGCAAATGTTAGGGCATTACATTTTTATTGTTGGAGGAGCAAGAGGATGTTGATGATAATGATATGAAGGATATGATGGTTTGATCCGGGGATAAATAGCGATCCTTCAAGCGACAAACTGAGAAAAACTTTCTAGCGATCACGGTAAACATAACATTGTTCTTGTATCCACCTTTGTGATGGAATGAGTTACATTGTTTTGTGGTCATATATATTGTGATCATGTATTACGTTCTTGTGGAATTTTTGTCGGGACACGAATATGCAAGTCGGACCCTCGTGTATTGGCACTAGTCGAGATCACGCTAGTGCACGATCTCAACATAGATGAAATATCACAATCATACACAGTGGAATAATAAATAAAGACTTCATCTATTAATATAGAACTATTGAGCGACCTTAAGGTCAAACTTACACTTGTGAGGCCTTGGTGGCTTCAACTCAAAATAAATAAACAACGTGGAATGAAGATCGTCAATGAATCCCATCAATATACCACAGGCAGCGACAAGGTTCAACTCCTAGATAATCGCCTCCTCGTGGAACTTCTCCTCCTTCGAGTTGTGGTCTTCTCCTCAAGCGATGATTTTGTGTGTTGCAAGGGGTGAGTACATAAAGCACTCAACAAGTCGTGCACAGAATGCAATTCTAACATAGCTATATGCAAGGATTATTCCAAAGAAATGGCTAACATGGCTATTTTGCAAAAGACATTTGTAAATTAATACGATATATAAATTGGAAAGACGATGAAACAAATAAGCTGTATTAGATAGATTCAACATTTCTCAAGTAAAACAAGTTTCCAATCCTAAGTCAAAATCCACTTTCCATGGCATCCCGCCATCCCAATAAGTTTTGTTTAACAAAAGTCTAACCCTATTGTAATTCGAGCTTTGCTCAATCCAGTAAGCACGGCTATTGAATAGGTTTACACTCTCTGGAGGTTATGCACTTTACCCTGCGACGTGATATTCTCTTTGTGCACGGCCATCAGCACACTTCCTTTGGTGTCTGTGGAGAATTCACGACAAAGCCTTCGAGAACTTCTACCTTAACCAAGAACCTCTCGGTGTTGCCTTCGCTATCCTCCTCTCACGCGATGCCGGTAGAAGTATAGGGCAGGCCAACACCGTTGGATGGGTACCAAGCGCGCTACAGTGCGCTCCCATGCAGTACACTTAGTGTCTTGTCGCCGAGGTATCGGAGGAAAGATATCGAACCCTAATCAACTAGGTCATCCCCATATCGGATATGTGGTGCAGCATGATTATTTCGAGTCAAAGGCTTGCAAGGTTAAGTCCTTAAGATGATCGAGGCAAGACTTTCACATACTGCCCATCGGGCCCACCTTAGCATTCTCGCCCTTGCCACTTGCCCCAATCTAAATCATAACCACGGTTGATTACCAAGCACCACATGCCATCGACAATTTAACCTCGTTGCGTGACATCCTCTACGCCACGCAACTCAATCTCATCGTGTGACCACACATGACACACAAGTTCGTAACATCGTTCCATATTTCATTAGTCAAGATTATTTATCAAAGACTAAAGTACATGTGATGGCGTGGCATGACTAAGCAACTAATACGGTCTAACCATCCCATGTTGATTATTATTACTAACCAACTATAATGAACCAATCTAGGGTGACAATATATCATGGTATACAAATGGCAAGGTAGGGTATAGAGCAATTGGGTATAATAGCTAAGTCCCAAATTTAATTGAAGACATTTGTACATGTCAAATAATATGCAATAAAGTAAAACAATATAACAGTTTTTGTAATCGTAGGTTCAACATGATCAAAGCACAACACTGGCACTTGCTATAAGCGCTCTTTACTCTTTTTAATTGATCTTGGCTTCATCAACCATTGGCTCTTCAATCGAATGCTTGACTTCCTCGTCCTTACTACTTGGGTAACCACGAGCGACCGTCTAACGACAAAGAAGCACAAATACAACAAAACTCAAAAGCAATTCAAATAAACTCCAATTTAATATTAGATTGTGCTGAGCGGAAGGATTGAATTTAGGAACTTAGATTTGATCGAAGATCGGATGAAAGAGAACGGCTTTGGAAGATTTATCGAGAAGATTCGTAGTAATTAGGGAAAAGCGGAGTATATTCCAGTGAGATTAATTAACTTCGATTGGACAAATATTGACATATGGGCTCTTGATCTATAGATCGGGTCCATAAAGATATGTTAGTTCATGATGAACTAGCGATGCTCAATGTTGACTTTTGTTGACTAAACAAATACCACGATCAAACAAAAGAAAGATAGACTAATAGAATAGATATGGCACGAGGATATGACATATGGCCAATAATCTATCGACCAAGTCCACGAATGAATTACAGGTTAATGGCGATTAGATTTTCGAGGATAAGACAGGGCGGATGGAATCGACATTCGGTGCGATCCGATCGGGGTTGATCATACATCAAAGAAGAGACTTGGCGATAACGAGGCGATGTGATATGTAGTAAGGCGAGTACAAATATCTTACTACGGTGGACACAGCGTGGAAAACCGCAATACACCGTGGCAGCTCACGATGAACTCAATCCATCGAACCGGTCTTAAGTTAGGTTTTGGTCGGCTGCGGATGATAGAAAGATAAAGCCGGTTCACAAGAAATGGGGTTAGATCACGATAGGGCGATAGAAATGATAATGACATCGCGCTCGCTCTTGCTGGAATCGCATATACGATGATAGCAAGCGTTAGCGGCGAGCGTTAGCGACGAAGCGTTAGCGGCGAGCGTTAGCGATGGAGGCGTTAGCGGCGGGAGGTTAACGGCGGGCGTAAGCGGCGGAGCGTTGGCGGGCGTTAGCGGCGGGAAGTTAGCGGCGGGGCGTTAACGGCGGGCGTTAACGGCGGGGCGTTAACGGCGAATTGGACCAAGGGTTAAGTCGGGTTTGGCGAAGCGATTCAAGGATGAATACACTTGGCATAGGGTAGGATGGTAGGGTTGGCTCTGCGATTAAAGGTTTCCAAGATGGCGAACCGAAATGCGCACCGATCGAAGGACTAGGCCAAAAGGCGTCGGGTAGATTCTAGAACATGGCTTTGCGGCAAGCGGGGATCAATGAACTTCAGCGGTGGGCAAAACGGGGATAATGATTTTCTGGACACAATGACATGGCGACAAACCAAAATGGTTGGCGGCACAAGGCGGCAGTGGCCCGGTGGCAAAAAGCGTGATAACGAATATTAAAATTTTTGGTGGATGGAACAGCGGAGAAGTGGGCACCACGTAGAGCAAGCGACCACGAACTCAGCGGTATATCCGGTTTGGAAGCAACCCAGCGGACAGATCACAAACTGCCGATGAGCGGCATCTAAAGTTAATAGATCAAGCGGTCATAACTATTAAAATAATGGATGAAACCTAACCAAATTTTACAGAGAGCTATCTGGGATCATTTGTACGATATGACGCGAACATATCTGAGTTTTACCTTCGGATCAGCGAGAGCGCGGCGAGTTTTACGCACGTCGTCAGCGATCGATGGGAAGATTGAATTTTCTGCAGCAATCCCTTGGACAAAACCTTGAGTTAGGGTGAGCACCGTGTAGAGAAATCAAGAGAGTCTACAGAAAAATTGCAGCCAAACTACGCAAAAGCGAAGGAGAGCGGGTGGCAAGATTCGAGATTGGAGCAGCCATAACTTTTGATTTCTGGATGAAAGCGCACCAAATTTGGTGGAGAGATATATCTGACCATATGGCACGAGATGACGCGATAGGATTTCAGAAAAACTCACCAGTATGGCGAGAAGCGATGCCAAGATCGGCCGCGCGATGGCGCACTACGGAAAAGCTTCGTCGGCGTTGTAGGAGAAAAGAGTCGTCAGCGAGCTCTGTTGGAATTTTCAAAACTGTTTCACAGAGTGTTCCAACCTTCATGGGGTGCTCCACAAACAATTTGAGGATGAGCGGAGTTGAGGCGCCTGTAGAGCTCATGAATTTCTTACGGAGTTAGGAAAAAAGCTTGCCGAGGATCTCCGTTGCGATTTTGATGCTGTTCTTTTAGTATGATGTGGGAATGAGAGAGGCGTCTAGGGTTCAATTTTCAGCTACAAAGGAGCAATGGATCAACGGGAAAAGCTTAGGAGTTGGGAGAGAAATCGCTGGCGGAGGTGCTCGGTGAGGCATTTGCAAAATCTGATTTTACTGGATGTAGTGGACAGCAAGAGGAAGCTCTGGTAAAATTTCAGATCAAAATAAGATCGGGAGTGACCAGGAGAGCTCGCGAAGTTATGCCTGAAAATCTGCGGAATTACTGTAGCGATTACTGATTATTTAATCCGAATTATTAAGTATCACCCATAAAATCGAAATAAATATCAAACAACCGTTTAAAAATCAGAGAAAAATCTGTAACGTGACCCACAGCCTTAGTAACACAAATAAAATATTATTACATAAAATAATAATTTTATTCGTGTACAGTAAATACTTTTATATTGTTTTTAATATCTTTTAATTTGGAAAATACTAAAACAACCCCAAAAATTCTAAGAAAATTCAGGGGAGTTTAATTAGGAAATTTTGAGATTAAATAAAATATTTTGGTACCACCAAATATTTTATTTTATACCACATATATTTTTATTTTGTTAAAGCTTTGAAAGGCTTTAGAAAATATATAATTTGACAAATATAGAAAATTTCACAGAAATTCCCTTAGGTTTATTTATATTAAATAAGATAGTTTAGCAAAACCAAATCTTTTATTTTGTCTCTAAACTATATTTTAATTGATGAGACTTTTGGAAAGATTTTGAAATCAGATTTTAACAAATAATGGGAAAATTCACGAAGTTCCTTGTGATATATTTTTTAAAACAATTAATTCCAACTTAAATAGGGTTTTTTAAGGAAATAGTTTTAAGTTTTTCTAAAAATAGGCAAAAGTGTTTTTCTTTTGAACTCTAGAAATCAGAAAATAAAGAGGAGACAAATAAACTTGAACAACCGATAAAAATAATAATTTAATTTTTTTATCCTATTTTGAAATGAAAATTTGGGATGTTACAAACCTCCCCCTTAACAGAATCTGTCCCAGAGATTTAGGGTACAGCTATAGAATGGTTACAGGAGACTCGACCTTGAAGCTTTACGCACTTGCGGACAACTTCACATGTGGCGAAAGCAAATTGCTATTATCGCGGTCTTGGTGAAGATTGAACATCATTTCTGTTGAGTTGGTTCTTGAGAGCGACTCTTGATGTGAGGAACTCAAGGCGATTGATAATTGCTTCTCTGCAATTCAGCGTCTTGAGCGATTCCTTGATCCTTGCAAATTCACTACCAATGACCTTGGATAAGGGACATTGGCGAAATGAATCGGCAACTCTTAACATCATGGTGAGTCATGGAATTACGAAGATTGAATTAGTTTTATCTTATTGGACTTGTCAAAGCATGGATAAAAATACCGGCTCTGTTGATCTGTTGATGCGATACTATCTTTGTCGGTTTGGTTCTCAAGTAGCATTTGGAAATTCTATATATACTAGATATTCTTTCCATAAAAAATTAATGCTTCAATTACGTTGAAGTAAAAGGTATTGATCTTCAATATGCTAAATCAACAAATTGCTTGGAATTCGTCCGAAGCTCTTGAGTGAGGCGGCCCTCTTAGGCGATAGCGATAAGCGCGGTGCCTGTGTGGGTAACGTCCGTCGCGGTGGTGCCGGCGGGATTTAAGCGCGAGTGCATTTTGTTAGTGCGGCGGAGGCGGCCAAGCCGGACCGGAATTTGTAGCCGTCAGCGGCTTGCGCGATCACGACATTGATGCTCAAGATATGATACTTGGTGCATAAATAGCTCCGCCATATCTTGTAGCCTTGCGTAGTGTTTGAGCCTACCGGGCACCTCATGTAACATGGTGTAAAGTTCGAGCCTGTTGGCCTATAATGAAATCTCCTTTTTCCTTATGACTGTCTTTGCAATGAGCTTGTTTCGATTATTTCCCGACTTGGCCCTCGAGAATCGGTAATCGGCAGGTGATTGCTTCTTTCTGGGTGCGAGCAGTCGGGCGTGCGAACTCTTCGTGAGGTTCGGGTGTCCGAGTGCTCGTTTAGCGTCGTAGCTAGACCATGCCTTGGTCGGCAGGGACGACCGTATGCCTCTTCGTGAGGTTCGGGTGTCCGAGTGCTCGTTTAACGTCGTAGCTAGACCGTGCCTTGGTCGGCAGGGACGATCGTATGCCTTTTCGTGAGGTTCGGGTGTCCAGAGTGCTCGTTTAACGTGCGTAGCTAGGCCGTGCCTTGGTCGGCGGGGACAGCCGTGTGCCTCTTCGTGAGGTTGGTGTCAAGTGCTCGTTGCGTCGTAGCTAGGCGGTGCCTTGGTGGCGAGGGCGACCGTATGCCTCTTGGTGAGGTTGGTGTCTGAGTGCTCGTTTAGCGTCGTAGCTAGGCCGTGCCTTTGTCGGCGAGAGACGATCGTATGCCTCTTCGTGAGGTTGGGTGTCAGAGTGCTCGTTTGCGTCGTAGCTAGACCGTGCCTTGAGTGCGGCGAGGGCGACCGTATGCCTCTTCGTGAGGTTGGTGTCGAGTGCTCGTTTAACGTCGTAGCTAGGCGGTGCCTTGAGTCGGCGGGGACAACCGTATGCCTCTTCGTGAGGTTCGGTGTCAGAGTGCTCGTTGCGTCGTAGCTAGGCCGTGCCTTGAGTCGGCGGGGCGGCCAGGATGCCTCTTCGTGAGGTTCGGTGTCAGAGTGCTCGTTTGCGTCGTAGCTAGACCGTGCCTTGGTGGCGAGGGCGGCCAGGATGCCTCTTCGTGAGGTTCGGTGTCAGAGTGCTCGTTCGTTGTCGTAGCTAGGCGTGGCTCGTTTTCGTCGTGGTGGGCGTGGCTCGTTTCTGTCGTGGCGGGCGTGGGGCATCCATCGAGTCCTCGTGCGGCGAGGTAGGCTGCGAGAAGGTGGCGCCGTCTATCCCGCGTGTACCCGTCCCGCGGTGTGGAACACGGAGGTGGCGGCGGCGTTTACCGCGTGGTTGAGCGCCATGCTCGTGGAGCTAATAGCGGAGTAGTCAGAGTGGGTCTGGGAGGTCCCGCCCAGGAGGACCCTTAGGCGGGCGGTCCCGAGTAGGTGTCACTGGCCTCTGGTAGGGGCGACCCGCAAAAACCTTTCTTTACTCGATCCGTATCGGACCACGGGTCGTCCGCCCGACCCGAGGCCGGTGGCTGTCGCCTGCTCGATGAGCTCCGGGAGAGTGTGAAGTATGGTCTCGGACACAGTAAGCGGTTAGGTCGTCGGTAGGCCCAGCGTAGGGATCAGCTGGGACTCGCCTCATACCCGTCCTTTGCTCGATTTTTCTTTGGGGCGGCCTTATGTCCATCACAGTGGAATAGGCCTTTAGAACCCTGACTCTCGGTGGGCCCTGGCGGGGCTGCAGAGCCCTCGGCCGATTGGGCGCGACCGGCCAGTAGCCTCGCCGCGCCCGGGCAGTCACGGCCTAAAGGTGGAGGCAGGAGGTCACGCGGGCCGCCTTTGCTCGGCGGTGTCTTTCGGCTTCCATGACTGTCGGAGATTAAAACACGAGGAGAAATTGGAAATCGGGGGAGTTACGAGCGCCCGTAGCGGCGAGTGAGGGTGTGCAGCGGCGGCCTTAGCTCGAGTGCTTGTTGGTCGGCGCCCGCTCGTCTTCCTCATCGTCATTTGGGGCGTTCTCGGCGATCCACGCGCTCTTGCCTTCCTCATCTTCCGACCCTTTGCCTAAGACAAGGAAAAGCAAAAAGAGACTTCTCCCTTCCTCACCTTCCAGCGTCTTTTCGTGAGGATGCCGTGGCGGAGTGCTCTGCCCGAGAGCGGCCGTGCGCTTCGGGTTAGTGAAGAGGCTTCCTCCTTGCGCGAGATCTCTCTCTGCGGAGGTGCGGCGGGAGCCGCCGCCCTTCGGCGGGGCAGCGAGGTGCGTAGTGCTGCCTCGTTCTTTGGCAGCGGACTTGGCCTGCATTTGCCCGTTAAATCAAGGTTGCTCTTCCACTACAAAGCGGTACACCATCTCAACCCAGCAGAGTCCTCCACCTCGCCATTTCATCACGCTTTGAGGCCTTCTTGGGATCGAGCCATGGCAGGCGTTGTGGAGGTATTTTTCCAAGCAAGGCTACGGAAGGTCAAGCCGGCGGATGCTCTGAGCGCCCATCGGTGCTGGCCCTCTAGATTCGGGCGGCGGGCTCGGAGTACCTCGGCGTCAAGCTCACGAGTCATCCAACAAGGGATGGCGTTACGAGTGGTTTTACGTCAGGAGCGTCGGGGCGGCGCCCGTAGTTCAGCGCGGCAAGCTTCGTGGCGGGGAAGAATGGGCCAGGGTGTTGACAAGAGGAGAAGAAGAAGGTGGCCACGATGCGTGGGCCAGTCGGGGCTCTAAGGAAGCGAGAGGCTCACGGGGGCGTCGTCGTGCGTGCCTTTATGGGGATCGCGTGCAACCCTCATGCATAGAAGCGCCCCTTGTTCGATATGAGGCGTCAGGCAAGATGAGGATGGCGGGCCGGGCTCGCCCGCGACGAGTCGAGCCGGGTGGCGCCGTTACAGCGAGCGCTCTCACGAGTGCTGCGGCCACCACGGAGCCATTCTCGGCCAGCCCGCCCCAAATCAGTAGGTTGGGTGGACTTCTTCTCGCCTCTCTCTTCCCTTTGCCTTTGGCGCTGAGTGCGACCGATGTTTCGCATCTTCTAGGGCTCTCGAGAATGGTCTCTGGCGTTGCTCCGGGGAGAAGGCGTTGAGAGCGGCGGCGTGCGGAGGCGCTACGGCTTGACTCCTCCCATAAAGCGGAAGGAGGAGGAGGAAGAAGAAGAAGAAGGAGCCCTGTGGCGAGGCGTAGCGTGGTGAGCGATGTCACGAGACCACGGCTGAAGCGACCTCCACCCGGCAATGGCGAGGCGGCCCGTTTACCCATCTCAGTGGGTTCTTCTCAGACTTCGTCGGCCGGAGTGGCGGCGAGGCCAGCCCAGCGGACGGCTAACGTAACCAGCGGCAGAAGGCGCCGGCGGAGAAGCGGCCGTCTTGATCGGCGTCGTCGTCGTGCCTCGGTGAGAGTGCCCCTTAAAGGCGGTTTGGGAAGCGGCGTGGATCTGTCCTTGGAGAGGGCCGGCAAGAAGAAGCGCTTGCAGCGCACCGCTTCGGCTCGATAAGTACTCCTTTTCCTCGTTTGAACATTGTTGCCACAAAGCTGCCGAATAGCTCCTAAGTGCTTGCGGTGTCAGCGCCTATCTGGAGTGTGACCGTGGCGCGGTGCCAGCGCGCCGTGGTGGCTCCGCGAGGGCAGCGCCCGTTCTGCCGCCGGAGAAGTCGCCGCAGTGGTAGCTGCGATCGTCGCGAAGGCGCCAAGCCCAGGTTAGCGGTGGTCGTGTATGAGCGGCCAGGTTAGAAGCTGCCGTAGCGCTTCGCCATCGGAGGGCAGGGCCTCGCTCGAGGCAGGGAGTCGGTGAGAGCTCCGCGCCTCATTGGGATCTGCGGCCGGGTGGCCTTGATCGTCGTTACGGAGGAAACGGCAGCTACCAGCGAGCTCGGCTGGCGAGCGGTGCAGTCTTTGGAGATGTCCGACCCCATGCCTCAAGGGAGTATCGGTCGAGGCCCCCTGGCCTTGGTCACGGAGGTGATTCTGAGGGCCAATTCCACCACCCTTGCCCTTGGGGGCTGGTCGGGTGGTGTCCCATCAAGGAGGCGGCCAGGGCTGATTGCAGGAGTATGGCACATGGGTCGGGGACCTTGGACCGAGCGGAGGAAGCGAGTGGGCGCCCTCGGCCAAAGGCGCCGAGGCCGGCCGAGATGGACGAGATCAGAAAGGGGCGGCTCTCGCTCTCGAATCCTCCAAGCGTGGCGTTGGGCGCGATGGTCGGAAGTCGGCCGATTAGCATGGTAAGTTGATCGGAAGCTTGGCCTCTCGTACCTTCGATGAATTCGCGGCGAGGCCGAGGAGTGTTGCATTTCGCGACATCTGCGGGCTCGCTCGAGAGCAAAGCCAGAGCTCCTCTGGCCTTTCGGACGGCCAGTAGAGTGGTGGTTTGTGGAGGAATGCAGTCGGCTGCATACTGAGCTCGCCTTAGCTCAAGAGGCTTTGGCCATCAGTAGTGGAAGCAGCGGAGACCCACCAAGAGCTGGATCGAGCCTCGAAGGCCCTCTTGAAGCGCGCAGGGGCCAAGTCTCGAGGCGAGGTTGGCGGAACTCGAGTCCTCTAGCGGAGGCTACGGTGCTAAGGATGCGCCTTCGCGAGAGGGGCGCTGCGTATGAGGCGACCCGTCTGCGAGGCAGCGAGGACCGGCGTGGAAGGGCCTTCCGAAGTGCGTTCTGGCGGAGAGCCGCTCGAAAGGAGACTTCCTTGAGGACCTCATCGAGGCGGTCGGGGAAGAAACCGGCAACTTAGCGAGCTCTGCGGCCGGTAAGTGTCTCAACTCCTTGGTCAATGTCGCGTAGCGACTCATAATGCGTGCTCATCCGGAGATGTTGTGATCCGCAGAGCTGCTGAAGAATCGGCGTCGCTATAGAAGCGCGGAAGGGCGCCTGACGGCTCGTGTGAGCGGTCATGGCGCATAAGCGCGTAGCGGCGTGAAGGTAGCCGAAGGTGGTCGGGCCGAGCTGGCCGCGAGGCGGAGGCCGCCAAAGGCTGCCGGCATGTCTGCGGCCGGGTCCTTAGGCCGTCGCGGGCAGGCGCTCGCCCCATCTTGGCCGAGTCGCCTTGGGGCGAGTTGAGAGAGCCCGGCCGTAGGTGCCGCGCGGAGCTTCCTCTGCCTTTGGTCAATCTTCTCCCACTCGGCGGTATCGACCTTGCGGTGGTGGCGGCCGCGTCACTTTGGGAGGCAGAGGACGGCGAGATCGGCGGTTCGAGCTCCAAGTTGAGCCACGCGCTCGGAGATCGCCGACCACATCTCGCCGCAGAGTGCCCTCCAAGAAGAATAAGTAGAAGTTAGATTCATACCCCTTTATTGTAAAGACTATTGTTCAGTAAATAATCTTAAACTTAGCAAGTTCGGTATGCCTCCTGCCCTCTTTTATGTCATGGTGGGCGCTCGGCCATAGCCGTAAGGACCACCGGTCACTTATGCGTGAGGTCGGGTCGCCGAGAGGCGGAGAGGATAGGAACTTTTGGCTATCTGTGATTACGCACTTGTGAGGATAGGAATGTTCCCAACAAGGCCAAAGATCGTTCCTCTCGGGCACTTCCTTCTTCCGCTAAGTGCTACTTGCAACCGTAGCCCCAGGTGATGGTACGTAGCACTTCGGTCGAGAGGGTTACCGCTCGGGATGGACCTCGTGACGGTCGGTCGCCGACCGCATGTAGCGTGAGTTAGCCTAGTTTGCGTGGGGAAGGAGTGCTCCGGCCGGCCAAAGGTCACTCCGCTCGGGTACTTCCTTCTTCAGCGAAGTGCTACTTAAATCGTAGCCTTGGGGCATAGGTAGTAGCACTCGGGTCGAGAGGGTTACCGCAGGAAAGACCTCGTGACGGTTGGGTCACCGACCGCATAGCGCCGACGAGCGACTGGATGGGGCGCCATGGGCAGCCGGCGTCGCCTGGCGCGACGGTGCTCGGAAGGAGAAGTAAAAACGACGCAAGGAATAAGGAAAGGACTTAGGGATAAAGCGCCTTAACTTTTCTATGTTCCAAGCGTTGGGGAGGACGCGACCATCAGGTGTCCCCAGTCGAAGGTGCCGGGCGAAGAACCTGCGACGGTGAAGGGGCCTTCCGGGCGGCGAGCTTGTGCTTATCTTTGCCGGTGCGGACCCGCGCGGGACCGGTCGCCGGCGAAGGATCGCCCTCGAACTGGCGGTGTGAGTAACGCCGCAGAGCTTGTTGATACTTGGCGATCGCGAGAATGGCCACGTCGCGCGCCTCGCCAAGGTAGGTCGATGGCGTCTTGTTCTGGCGAGCCCCGAGCCTCGTCGAAAGGCTTGTAGTCTTAGGCGCCCGTATTCGGTCGGTTAGCGGGGCGGCTTGACCGAACACCATGAAGAACGGTGTAAACCCGATCGCCGAGTCGGTGTGGTCCATGAGCTATAGAGGACGGAGGTAGCTCGGCCACCCATCGCCCGCCGAAATGCTTGATCGACTAAAGATCCGTGGCTTGAGTCGCTTGGAGGATCATGCCGTTTTGCGCGTTCGACGACCGTTAGTTCGCGGATGGGCCACGGCGCCCAATCGACGCGGATGTTGAAGTCATCGGAGAACTCGAGGAACTCTTTCCCGTGGCTGCGTCCGTTGTCGGTGATGATAGAGTTCGGGACTCCAAACCGAAAGGCGATGTCACGCGGAAGAAGGTGGCGCTTGCGGCGTGGCACTCCACGACCGTATTGGCCTCTATCCACTTGGTGAACTTGTCTCGCGGCGAGGAGATGAGTAAAGCCCCGGCGCTTTCTTGAAGGGCCCGACGATCGAGTCCCCCACTGCGCAAGCGGCTATGTGATGGGGATCGTACGCAAGGCTTTGAAATTTGGCAGATCGTCTGCAGGCGAAGAATTAGCATCCTTCGCGGTGCGTACAATCGCTTTCGGCGTCGGACATGGCGGTCGGCGAGAAACCTTGTTGAAAGGCTTTTCCTACCGAGGACCGGGGAGTGCGGCATGGTGACCGCGGACCCGCCATGGATATCGGCGGCGATTGTTTTCCTTGGTGGCGGGATACGCCGGAGGACTCGGAGGACTCCTTTTGTAAAGGTCTGGCCCGACCAGGACGAAAGATTTCGCCCGCCGAGCGAGGCTCCAAGCCTCGGTCGGGTCAATTTGAAGCGATCCATCGTCAAGCGATCGATGAAGGGCTTCCTCGATCGGACTCGGTCGTTAGTACATGGCGGCCCGACGGCCGGATTCACTTCGGCCGCCCGTGATCGAGCAACCCCGCTCGGCGGTCGGGTGGCGCTCGACGGGTCCAAATGGGCGGAAGGAAGTAGAAGGTCGCGACGAAGATCCCAGTGGGGCCGGCCCTCTGGAGGCAAGATTGGCTAGGTGTCGGCCTCGCGTTGTAGCGTCTGTAGCTGTGGTGGGCTCGAAACCCTTGAATCGCTCCTCGAGCTTGCGCTTCTCGGCGATCACAGCGGCCATGCGGGCATCTCGGGGCTCGCGCTTTCATGACCTGGTTGGCGACAAGCTTGGAGTCCCGTGGGCGTAAGTCGGCGGCGCCGAGTCGGCGGTGATCCGAGACCGTTGGCGAGCCTCGTACTCGGCGACATTGTTGGTCGCATCGAAGAGCAACGATGGCGTATTGAAGTCTGTTCCCCAAGCGAAGCGATGACAACTCCGCGCAGCGTCGCTCTTGGTGTAGGACCAGCGAAGTACATCGTCCGATGCTGGGGTCTTGAGCGCCCGATGGCGCTTGAGCTTCGGTCCACTCGGCGGCGAAGTCGGCGAACACTGTGACTTGATCGCCCGTCGAGAGCGTATGTTATGCCGTGACCACTAAGCTCGGCGCCACTTGGCTATCCTTCTGGCGTCGCGGTTGTGGGCGATCTCGCCGGCGGCGTGGTCACCACGGTGATGGCGTCTTGGTCGAAGTAATGAGCGAGCTTTCTTTTGGCGATGAGCGCTGCGTAAGCGGCTTACGCATCTGCCGTCCGAGCCTTGGACTCGGAAAGCACCTGTGATGAAGTAGGTGGCCGTTGTACCTTGAGTTCTCGACCCTCTTCCGCTCGTTCCACCACAAAGGCGCGCGACCGACGACTTGGGCGATGGCGGCGATGTAGAGGAGCGATGGTTCTCTGGTGCAGGGCAACGGGGCCCGGTGAGGACAAAAATGCCTTCAAGCGGGTGAGGGCCTCTTGAGCCTCACAGGTCGGTGAGCGGTGGTTTCGTCGTCGCCTTTTCTCCATGGCCCGTGGGGCGGGTGCTTCTTTCCTTTGCCTGCGGCATCGTGGGGCGTCGGAGAAGAAGCGCCTCGGGACCTCGCGATCCCGTACTTGTGTTTGATGGGGAACCCGTGGTTTGGAGCGCGGCTGTCCATCAATTTTTCAAAGTGGTCGGCGCGCGACGGTCGGTCGCTTTTCTTCTTTGGGCGGGCGGTCGGCAGTGCGACCACTTAGGTCTCGCGGACACTGCTTTCCATGCCGCTTTCGCGCCGGAGCGGTCGAAGAAGGACCGGCTCGAGCGTCGGGTTCTTCTTGGGCCTTTCCTCCTTGAAGATGGCCCCTGACCTCCTCGCGGGCGTGGTTGAGTGGCGATATCCGAAGCTCCTTGGTGGTCTGAGGCAGCGCGGCCCGGTTGTGCACCAAGGCCTTGCGGGAGGTGCCGTAGATGAATGCCCCACGACATCGGCGTCGGAGATGTCGAGGTGCTCGTTGCATTGGCGAGAGAATCGCCGGATGTAATCCGGAGAGTTTCCACAGGCTGCTTGCGCCATTCGAGTCAGAGAGTTCCCGGGCGCTTATAAGTGCCACTGGAAGTTACCGACGAAGAGGGTCTTCAAGTCGGCCAGTTTACGATGCTTTTGCGGGCAAGTACTCGAGCCGTGCTCGGCGAAGTCTGCAAGGTAGATAGGGAGGTATTGGATGATAAAGAGGTCATCCGTTGCTCCCCCTGCCCAGCTGCTGTGAGCGGTAGTCCTCAAGCCATCGCGGGGTTTGTGGCCCGGTGTATTTGGCAATGTTGGTCGGTGCCACGAATCGGCAGGAAATCCGCATGGTGAATCCTGGCGAAGGCCCGTGGTCCCGGACCATCGGGGCTTGGGCTTGGCGGTGGCGGCGTCCGTATCCACAACACGCAGTGGCGACCTCATTCGCCGCCTTTCTCCGCGCCTCGAGGTGGCGCGAATGTCATAAGCGTCGCCGTATGGGCGCGGGTCTGTGAGCTGGGTTGTTCGTGGCGTCTGCAGCTGCCTTAGCGGACCCAACCGGCCGTGCGGCGGTGCGGGCCCGGTGATCGAGGTGGCGCCGAGTGGTAGGAGCGAGGCCTGCATGTCTTTGCCGGCGCCGCGCTCCACTAGCCCGGAGGTTACAGATGCGTGGCTTTGGCCTCCGAGTCGGCCGGCTCGGGCGAGCCTCGGGCGACATCGCGGTGCGACCACGTTACGGCTGCGTGGGGAAGAAGCGAAGGCCATCGATTCCTCCCGGCTTGTGGTGTACTGCGTGCGGCGCCCGCGCGCGCATGCAGCACATCTGCGGGGCGGGCTCATCTGTTCGGGTTGGCTGGAGGTGGTCGAGCTCGACCCGCCGCTCCTCGGCTCTTGTGGCTGCCGTGGCTCGATCGGCGAGCTTGAGCGCGTTCGGCGCTTCGCGTTGATATTCCTCCTCCTGCGCCTTAGTGCGCGGATGGGACCCCCGTGGCCAGCGGGGTTCACGGTTGTCGGCCGTGCCGCCATGTTGCACTCGCGAGTGCGCTGCTGAGTGGTTTGCTCCGTGTCGGGCTGGAGTCGTGGTGGAAGAATCTTCCGGCGGCTCGTGGACGAGGTAGGCATGTGGCCGCCATCGCCCTAAGTTGTGAGCTGCGGGAGGTGACAAGGCCTCTGCCGGACCTCGGGAGCTATTGCGAAGTGGTAGAGTGCTCCTCGGGTTCCGGCCGGGGCTGTAGGGTGCCCAAGCCGGAGTTTGGCGAGGTCGTGGGAGAGCGGCGCTCGGGCTCCCGACAGGCGCTGGTCTCGGAGGCGGCGGGATAAGCACGAGCCCTCCTGCGGAAGTGGCGCGGTCGAGGAGAGTGAAGCGGATCGGCTTCCAGCCTTGATCGTGCCGTCGTGGTGAAAGATGCCATCAGGAGGCGGCGGGAATCGGAGATGTTGATGAAGGCAGCAAAGGCCCCTACAGCGCGCGCCAGCCGGCATTTGAGCAAGCAAGTAAATTTGTAAGTCTAAGGGGCGCGTTCCCACTCCTGAATGGTTAGACTCGGAAGCCCAAGATGTATCTTGGTTCGGGCGAATGTCCCTACTCGATTCGTGTGGTGGTATTGTATTGCCTTTAGGGCGGATGGTTACACAATGTTTACAAGAGCGAGCTAAGAGCCTTAGCGCAAGAATCTGGTTGCTTGTGCATGTGTGTCCCCCTTTCCTTGGGGTTCTGCCTCCTTTATCTGATGGGAAAGGCGAAGTTACATCGAGAGTAGGGAGGGCAAGGTGACCTATCTTGAGCTTTGGTCCTTCGTTTCGTCGACCGGTCACGCTTGTCTTGCCCACGCTGGGTCGGTAGCCTTGTTGGGCGTGAGCGGTTAGGCTGCCGTTGGAAATGGCGCACCGCTTACGTGAGCTCGACGAGTGTTGGCGTTCTTTGTGTATAACGTTGGTCTTTGCCTCGGGAGGGCGTGCTTTTGTGTCGTCACGTGGCCGGTCGATGGGATGGAAGCTTGACCGACCATTAAACCATCTTGGGAAGGGCCACTGCTTTCGTCTGATCATTTCGATTGACCCGTCCGTGGGGCGCACGGGTCGTGGGCGATGGAACCGACCGCGGCCCTTGGCGGAGGTTGCCTTGGTTCGATCGGTCGGGGATCCGACCTGCTGCGGTGGTCGGGAGCCATGCTTGGTCGGTCGGGGTCTGTCCCGTGCCGGAGGTCGGGAGCCTGCAGTCGGGATGCCTACCCCGATCGGTCGAGAATGGGCGTCTGTCGCGGCCTTGTAGGTGTTTGGTCGATAGCGGGCTGGAGCGGCTGTTAGGCTTGAGCTATGCTTGAGGCAGCCTGCTCGTCACACTGGGCCGTTGGGGTACCCCTGGTATGAGTATTCGTCAACTAGCAATCGGCGGAAGTAATTTTTTTCGTGGCCGCTTGGCTCGATTTTTTAAAATATGTCGTCATCTGAATAAACTTATAAAAATTATCGCGCTCATGTATAGCAGTAGTTGGGCAGACTCACGGCATATCGAGCAACATGATGTGAGCAATTTGAGAGCTAGAGGCGATCTTGGCCAACACCTGCAACTGGGTACATGGTGAGTCTGTTTGTCCTACCCCAAGCAAGCAGTGGAGCCCGAAGTAAATGTTTTTAAAATGTATTAAATTAATTCTCGTGGATTTAGAAAAAAATACAAACACCAAAATTAGCTAAGTGGTGCAATAAGTGTTCAACCGGACTAATATATATTTTTTACGAAAGTATACAACAATCACCTTTTCGAGCCTTTGTCGCATAACAGAGAAGCATCTTAGGTGAGTCTTCGATTTGGACTGCAACGTAGTATTTTTAACGAATTTATTGTATACATGTAGAGAGGTTGAGCGATGTTTTTAGTTTGAACAAACAATTTGAAGCCTGACATGACACTTCATAGTTAAGGTGTGAATTATATGGCGTGCAGGGTTTGGTGAGTATATATGTTTGCCTTGCTACTCTGTGGTACAAATGGAAACATTGACGAACTATTAACCTGAACTACAACTGAGATACAAGCGTACCTTTTGGAATGAGAAACACTAGAGGGATAAAAAAGAAATTAGGCTTGTGGTAACACATCCTATGCTTTAGGGTCAATCAGTGCCTTTCCCTTGGAGAGCATGATGTGCCGGGCTTTGGCCTTGTTCCAATTACCTAGTACGAATCCACCAAAAACTCATCTTCTGGGTCTAGCTTAGGTTTATCCTGATCCAACATAACCTCATTAAGTTGGTTGGGTCCAACATGCTGCGTACGGAGCATATCGTCCACCCATGCGTTGTGCTAAATTGTAATGTAATGTTAGTCCTCTAGAAATTGAAATTACAAAGGGAACTAAATTAGTTACAATATGTATTGGCCTGGGGATTGTTGGCATCTTGAGTCCATCGTCAAAACTCCTCCATTGAAACCTATAGACACGTAGTGTTAGTTTACTTCGACAACAAGTACTCATTTAATTCGACAACACATAGTGTAAGACATACATTTTGTGCTAGCCGGACGATGAGCATCTACTGTAATATACACCATACAGATGCATGATGTACTTGCTATATGTCTGGTAAAACCACACATTGCGCCCTTGCATCTGTGGCTGGACGGGTGATGCAAACGTGCTCCAAGCAATACTTGGCGCATGTAAGTCTTCATCAGGTGAGTCAGTGTCACAGTCTCTACTATCCCGTGGAGTTGTAAGTGATGGTGATGGAGTATGCGTCTCTGCTTGACGTCTAGATAAAGATAGAAGTAGAGCTCGATCAGCACGCATAGCCTACAAAAGAACAAGACATTTCAACATGGTTGGAATTATTGTAAATCGCAAAGAGTGGAAATTTATGTAGGCGCCATATCGAAGGGGGCTACTGCGTGTCACCTTGAACAATTCTCGCACATATCCGATGACCCTCGATCACTGGCATTTGCCGCCTCGATGATAAGCTTGTTTCACGCAATCTTCCTTTCAAATGCGCTCCATATGCACCTCCGGAGCTCAGTCGGGCTCATCCTCTTCAAAATCGGTTCCTGGATTACCTTTCATTCGAAATTTGACAAGTACACCTCATATAGCCCATCGTGGACAACACCGCCCATGTAAAACAAAAACAAATCTTGAATATCTGACATCACGTACCTACTATAATAATTGAGGCACGGTCATTAAATTATTTTTAGACCTCAATTCTACTACATGCATGATGTTTGTGCATGCATATCTACTACTAATTGTACCAATATTTCACATTATCTATTAATGACATCATTATAGTAACAACTAAATTATATATATCAGATATGCATGCGTATCAACTAGCACACAACTAAATCAACATTACCAAGTACATTAACAAACATTTAAAAAATTCAATTTTCTACGTACCGTAATTTCTTTCCCACTTCACAACCTCCACTTGCACACCAAAATTATTTTTAAACCTCACTAATACTACTACATGCATGTCTATTACCAATTATACTAATATTTCACATTGGCTATTAATGATTTCATTATAATAATCTCTAAAATAAATATCTAATATGTGCATGTGTGTGTACTAGCAGGTAGATAAATCAACATTACCGAGTACATTAACAAACATTTAAAAAATCCATTTCTATGTACCATAATTTTCCCACTTCACAACCGCTACTTGCACATCAAAACTATTTTTGGACCTCACTAATACTACTACATGCATGCTATCTATGCATGTATGCCTACTGCCAATTATACTAATATTTCATATTGCCTATTAAAGACGTCATTATAATAATAACTAAAACATATATATCAAATATGCATGGGTGTACCAGCATGTAGGTAAATCAACATTACTGAGGAGATTAACAAACATTTAAGAATATTCTATGTACCATAATTTTTCCTGCTATGCAAATGTTATTTACACACCAAAATTATTTTTCCACAACGCTAATACAACTGCTTGTGCATGCATGTCTACTACCATTTACACTAATATTTTACTTTACCTATTAATGACATCATTGCGATAACAACTAAAAATAAATATCAAATGTACATGCAACATAAATAACACTATCAAAATTATCATTCAATTAATTTATTGTTAATAGCATATTCATCACCACTAATACAAATATAATAGTGTGTACAAATAAACTAACAAGCATACTTCACATAACAAAATCATCACTTTTTCTAGCTTCATGTGTAATTTTTTTTGCAAATATGGTCCCTTCCGAACAGATGACTTGTCGCGCTCCCAAACCACAGTAAGTGCTCCCAAGGTGACATGTGTCACCTTCCGTGACTTCCACAATTGGGGACGAGGCTATTTTTGTAATTGCATTTACAAGGGGGCTAGATTCGCCAAAAAAATTGCTATGGGACTAGAAAAATGATGATTTCTCACATAACAACACTGACTAAATAACAATTACAATAATTAGTCTATGATAAAAAATAATTGCATAACTTATATAAAAAATACTTACCTTTTCTATAAGATCTCATCTATAACTTTCGTGACTACAACTTATCCTAATTAGTAACCTAACTACCTCTAAATCAACTCCAAAAACACTCTTTTTTCTCTCCCTCCTCCCTCCCTCTCCTCTCTCTCTCTATATATTTCCCGATCAAACCGAGCGAGCAAGAGTGGGGGACCACGAACGTTGGTTTCATGGGCGACGGAGTGTGCTTTTCGCACATGAAGGGACCCTCGATCCTGCCGAGCTCTCCAACCTTGGCAACAATCTAGCCTGCTGCTGAGCTCATCGATCGCAGCATTGCCCTATTGAGTTTAGGGTTTCTGCAAGTCCACTATCACCGTATGCCCTCCCGATCTTGCCGCGGCCTCGGCCACCTGAAGTGGTGCATGGACGTGGCTGAGCTCATTGACCGCGGCAGCACCTGCGAGTTTGGGGTGTGCTGCAGGTCTGCTGTCGCCATGGGCCCTCCCGATCTTGCCGCGGCCTCGACCACCTGAAGTGGTACATGGGCACGGCAGGTGGCTTCACACGATAAGAGAGGCTATTTTTATAATTTATTTGGTACGGAGCTAGATTTTTAAAAAAACCGAATATGTCATAGGCTAAAAAAGGGAAGGTTTTCAAATAGTGTAGCCACATGCACGGGGTATCTATAATGAGTAGCTAGTCCTAGTGATTGACTGACTGGTTTCGTTTACAAAAAAAGAAGATTGACTCACTTGGTTACGTGCATGCGAGGTGTCAATTGCAATGATTTAAATAGCGGGCTATAGCGAGCTATAGTGATTTTGGATACATAAGTGCTAAGTTATTTAGGTAAATCGTGCTAACATAGCTATAACCGCTATAGCAGATACAGCGGACCGCTATAACGCTTAGTGGAAAAAGCAGCCACTATGGTTCAAAGCAATTTGAACCATTGATTTATTTTGGTCATATTTTGATCCAGTGATTAGATCTATATAGTCCTATTTACCAATGTGCACACCTTCATCGCATTGAGAAATACGAAATAAAATTTCCAAATAATAATATAATCCTAGTTGTTCCTCTCTTGATCTCCTTCCGATTTATATTGAGTTCATCTTTTGTACTAAGATTATCACTATCGCATGCCTGTATCAACACCGTCAATGAGTCTAGGCTGCTACCGTACTAGTGTCTTGCCTTTAGTCTTTAATTTGTCTCCTACCTGCTATGGTTGTGGATATTAAAAAGTGAGAACAAATCTTTGATCTCTAATTTGTCCTTCTATCTTATCAAGTGGTTAACTAGGGTACTAGCTAGTAAGTAGTGACTAGCAAGTCAATACTAGTGAAAGTAGTAGTGCTCTAACCAAAAATTTAGCTTGGGAGCATATAAAATCTGTCGTGTTGATAAAAAAATATCATACTATTTTGACTTGTAAAAAGTTTCTCGCAATTTACGGTATTATATACATTACTTAAAGCTATAAAAACCAATTTTTTTTATAGGACTGCAACCTATGATAGTTTCTGTTAAGGAACCTCGCTATCGAATAGTCCGGGGTTCTCGAACAGATCTGAATTGGAGAACAGAGAGAGACACAGGTTTAGGGAGAACAACGACACAATTCTTTATTGCTATTCCGATTTCTTGTACAATGGGGAAACCCCCTCCTCCTTATATAGTAGTCGTCTAGGGTTTTGGCTAAGGGACCATCGTGGGCTTTTCAATGGGCCACGAGGTTTCCCAACACTCCCCCTTGGGCCCTTTGCCGCGAGATGCATATACCTCATTAAAACTCCAAAAACACCCGGTAGAAAAATACTTGGAGAAAGAGTACAAAGCATACGCTTACTATGTTGCACGAATTGCCTCATTAAAACCTTATGCAAGAAAACTTCATGAAAAACTTGCTAAGAAAAAAGAGTACAATTCACCCAAACTTCAATTGCTAATCTTCGAGATTCATGTTGGGTACTCAAAATTCATGTTCGAGATTCATGTGGGAGTATGTGAAATATCTCCTCCTGAAATATGCACTTCTCTAAGTCTCATCATTCCAATCCCTTTTACACACCTTTCAAAGATAGATGCTGGGAGTGATTTAGTGAACAAATCTGCAAGATTTTCACATGACTTAGTATGCAATATCTTAATCTCGTTCATCTTATGCAATTCGTGAGCATAGAAGAACTTGGGGTTGATATGCTTCGTGAGATTGCTCTTCACATAACCCATCTGTGCTTGGGCAACACAAGCTGCATTATCTTCATAAATGATCGTGGGAGTTTGCTCAATGTTCAAGCCACATGACTTCTGGATGTGGTGAACCATTCTTGAGCCATGCACATTCACGAGATGCTTCATACAAGCGATGATTTCGAGTGGTTTGTCAGCGTCGAGGCGAGTGCGCTTAGGCGATTTCGAAGCGATGTTCCTCCACATCGGAAAACATAGCCAGTTTGGGACTTGCTAGTATACGGGTCTGATAAGTACCCAGCATGAGCATAGCCAACCAAATTCAGTTCATTGTTTCTTCTAAAGAACAAATCGAGATCTTTGCTTCCTTGGAGGTAACGGAAGATGTCCTTGATCCCTTTCCAATGCCTTTTAGTGGGTTACGCCAGCATGCAGAGCTAGCAAATTCACGGCGACGCAATGTCTGCCTAGTGCTATTTGCAAGGTACATGAGCGCTCAAGCTGCACTCGGATATGGGAATTCTGCTCTCGGGTTTCCTCCCCTCTTCTCTAGGTGCAGTATGGGTCTAAATGCGCTTGGAGTGACCTTGAGCCATTAGAGTCTTTGTAGGATATGCTTTTTCAAAGCCAAATCTTTCCAACACTTTCTGCGTGTAGGTTGATTGATGTACCAAGATTCCTCCTTGGACATGCTCAAGCTGCAAGCCTAAACAAAACTTGGTTTTACCCAAATCCTTCATTTCAAACTCAGACTTCAAGTATGAGCATGCTTCTTCAATTTCTTCATCCGTCCCAATGATGTTGAAGTCATCTACATAGACGGAGATTATCTGAGAATCCATTCGGGATCATTGTATAAATACGCATGGACAGTCTTCACTGTTTGTGTAGCCTTTCTTGCAGAGAAAGTCACTCAAGCGATTGTACCACATTCTTCCTGACTGTTTTAGCCCATACAGTGATTTCTCCAATTTCACACTGTACATGTTTCTATTTGCTCTGTCTTGGTTGGGATAGGAATTCCTTAGGTACTTTCATGTATATCTCGAATCCAAGTTTCCATACAAATATCTTTGTAACAACATCTATTAGCTCCATTCTCAACTTCAAGTTGGTGCCATTGAGATCAAATATCTAAAGGTAATTCCTCCCATGGCCAGGAGAATAGGTTTCTTCATAATCAACTCCGGGCGTTGAGTGAAACCTTGAGCTACAAGCCTTGCCTTGTACTTTACAACTTCATTGTTTTCATTCCTCTTTGAACAAAGACCCATTTGTGATTCTGGGGTTTATATGGGGAGGTGTGCGGCATACAGGCCCAAACATCTCTCTCTTGTTGGAGAGACTAACTGCGATGATTGCCTTCTTCCATTCTTCCCAATCTAGCCTTTTCTTGCACTCTGCTAGAGATGCGGGCTCGGGATCATGATCAATGATCGAGGTAATCTTCTTTGCAAAGTATGCATCGGCATTGGTATTTGTTGCTCTATTCGAGGATTCTCTGTTATTACAAAGTTTATGGCCATTTCATCATGAGGTGCTTCATGCACTTCTACTTGCTCTTATTGCTATTTCCTATCGTAGGAGCAAGTTCCTTTAGCTTTCATCGCCTATGTGTGCGCACACATTATTTCCGTGGCTTCCTTCAATGGAAGATTCAAGTGCAGAATTGCCTTTTCCGTTAGCTTCTTTCCAGTGCAGTCTCAAGCGCTCCCCTTCTTTCCTTGGGGTATTTTCGTGATTGGTTGTGGTAAGTCCTCTGCTTGATTTTCTCCAAAGCGTCTCGGGTACTTTGGGTTTGAGAGCAGATTTTCTATTCTTTTCTTTGAGGCCTCTGAAAGGATGAGGATACTTCATTTTCTTTAGTATTTCCACCCTCTCGGTGCATTTCTTGCGGGTACATGCGACTTAACCACACCCTTGAGATCACAAAATGATCAGGCGGTTCATTTGCTAAATTCTGCAAATCAATTATCTTACGGACTTCTTGATTTGCTTCATTAGTGCGGGGTCATGCGGCGATCCCAATGGAATGCCATATGATTTCCCGCATTTTCATCAAAGGTTGATTTCCTCCCCTAATGACGAAAGCGGTCCTTGTCAAAAATGCAATCGTGAATCGGGTTGTATACAAGTCTCGATCATGGGTTCCAAATACACGATTATGGATGCACTCTCATAACCAACGTATATCCGGACTTGCGGAGAGGGCCCATTGCGATCGGCGAGGGTGGTATAGGAGCATATACCATACACCCAAATTTCTGAGATGGGAGATCTTGAGATGATCCGTGCACAAGTTGCATAGGAGAATGGATGTTGTAGGCGAAGGTGCGAAATTGATGAGAGTTCTTTGCGTGCAGGCTGCGTGTCCCCAACAAATGTTGGGCAAGTTACAACTACTGCAAAGCGGTCGACAATGAACTTAATCCTCTTTATTAGTGCTTGACTAGTCCATTCTGCGTATGGGCGTGCGATGCGGAGTGCTCAATTGCTATCCACTCTTGCGTGCAATAATCATCAAATGCCTTTGAAGTAAATTCTCGGCATTGTCCATTCTAATGGACTTCACGCGATGATCAGGGAAAGCATTCTTAATTCTTAAGATCTGCGAGATCAACTTTGCAAAAGCATGGTTTCTTTTGACAATAAGCATACGTGCGACCATTTCGAGGAAGCATCGATGAGCACCATAAAGTATCAAGCGGTCGACAAAGGGCTGAATCGGACGCAAATATCCCTGGATGTGTTTAGGAATGCAGGAATTTCACTTTGCACTTTCATGACAGAGGTCTAGTTACTAATTTCGGTGGCACATGCAGGGCACACGAAATCTTCATGATTCGGGAAAGTTTTAACATTAATGCCATGACCTTGTGAGTTGTTCGCTATATTTCTCATCATTCTAAGACCAGGATGACCTAATCTACCATGCCATAAAGAAAATAACTCGAGCTTCTAAAAGCAGTTTTCAAGGAAGTATACATTTGGTGCACGAATATTAGTGTAGTACAACCCGATTCATATGAGGACATTTTCTAATACCATTTTCCACATCTGCGTGCTTCACAATGCACAAGTATTCTTTGCCATTTTCTGCATTGGTTTCTACGTGAAAACCATTGGCACGGATGTCTTTGAAACTTAAGAGAGTGCGCGTTGATTCAGGGTACAAAAGGGCTTCTTCAATTACCAAAGTTGTACCCATAGGCAATATAATAGTGGCTCTTCCTGAGCCTATGACATATGAATCGCTTCTTGCGATCGTAGTAATCTTTCCAGTGTTCTTCGTGATTAACTGGAAATATTTAGACTCTCTTAAGATGGTATTTGTTGTGCCACTATCAACAATGCATATCTCTTCCATTTGGGCGCTACAAGATTTCTAAAAAGGAAAATAATCCCAATCAAACAGAGGCAAAATAATTCAAACATTGCTTGTAAATTATAGAATACTGGAATAAAGAATAAATTGCATATTTATTCATGAGAGAAGTATGCTCTTCTAGAGCTTACAATTCATTATTCAAGAGAAATTGCTAACAACCATAATCTAAAAAGAAAATGCGATTCATGCATTTAAATGAAAGTGCAAGGCTTGATCGTTCTGCTCGGCGGTAGGTTTCGCGTCCTGCGAGGACCTTAGACCAATCGCAGCACGGAGCTTCTTGCCCCTAAGAACGATCTTCACGTCCGATGCTCAAGTGAGGTAGTTCTGACTGTGCGGGGCCAATTCTTCAAACTCACGATTCACGATGCTAGACTTTTGCAAGATTTCAAAATTCCGATAATAGATTACTACGTGTATCTAATAGAAAAAGGGTTGCAAAAAGCATAAAGTGCAGAAAATAAATTTCTATGCATTTCCAGTATAATAAATAAAGCAATGAATTCAAAATTCATAAAGAATATTCATAACTGCAGAGAATAAAGCTAGAAAAAAAATTAAAACAGAGCTAAAAAATCTTCTGGATTTTTCTAGCAATTTTCGAAATTTTCTACTATTTTTCTTCTTTTTTCTTTTCTATCTTTTCTTTCCTTTCTTTTCTTTCATTTTCTCGGCCGAAACGGCCTTTGGGCCCCACGGCTGCGCCTGCCTTATCTTTCGGCCCATAAATAACTGGCGGCTAGGGTTCCCAAGCCCTAGCCGCCAGTGCCTCCGCTCGCCGCCCCTTGCCCTTCCGGCTCCTCTCACGCGCCGCCTTGCCCTTTCGACTTCCCTCGCTCGAAGCGCGGCGGCGCTGGCCGGCGACTTTGGCGGCGCTTCGTGTGCTAATGCTACGGCGGCCTTGGATCGCCGGAGCGGGCGGCGGCGTCTTGGCGGCGAGCACGGCGGCTAGCTTGGCGTGTGCGTGTGAGCCGGAGGTCATAAGCGGTGGGCGGCCGTCGGGACCGGCAACAACGCCTTCTGAGCCGAGCCGAGCGCTTGTCGGCGGCGGAGGCCGAAGCCCAGCAGCAAAGGCGGCAACCGCCGGCAAGCGGCGTCGGCGGCGAGGTCGAGCCAGCAGCGAAGCGGCGCGGCGGCGGCGCGCGCGAGCGAAGCCGGGCGCGCAGCTGCGCGGCGACGCCTAAGCGAAGCGGCGCTGCTGGCGTGGAAGCTGGCGGCAGCCACGCTTCGTCTGTGTGAGAAACCGAGGTGGCGGCAACGCGCGGCGGCAGAGTCGGGCGGGGCAGCGCCTCTTGAGCGTCGGTCTGGCGGCGGCTGGCCGGCGGAGCCAGCGAGACCGAGGCAGTACAGGAGGTGCTCGTCACGGCGAGCTGGCGGCGGCAGCTGCTGGCGAAGGCGTGTCTTGGCCAAAGCGGCGTAAGTCTTCGCAGCGTGATGGAAGCGCCGAAGCGGCAAGCTACGATAGCCAGCTGCGAGCGCGCGGCGGCGGCGGCTGCGACACACTACGAGCGCGGCGGCCCAATAAAGCTGCGATGGCGGCTGCGACGCCTTCTGGCGAAGGCGACTCCGCCGCGAGACAGCGATAAGCGGCGCAGGCGAGCCGGGTTGGCGGCGGCCGAGCCAGCCAGCAGCGGCGGAGGCGGAGATAAGCGGCGGGCGGCGGCGTGGGGCGGCGGTCAGGTCGAGGCCGGCGGCGGCGTCTTCGTGCGGAAGCGCGGCCGGCGGCGACAACGCGTCGCGCCATGGCGGTGGTTGCTCGGCAGGCTGGCGGCGGCTGAAACGGTAGGCGGTGACAATGGCGGCGCGCGGCGACGCGCAGACGAGGCTCGGCAGGCGGCTGCGAGGCGGTAGCAGCGAATCGCGGCGGCGGGCGGGCGGCTGCGAGCGAGCCGAGGCGGCGGCGCTATCGCGGTGGCGAGGCGGCCGGGCGGTGCCAGGCGGCCGGGAGAAGCTGCAGCGTGGCGAGCCGTCGCGGCGCCGGGTGCGACCGGCGTATCGGTGATTCATGCTTCTGGCGGAGCGGCGGCGACTTCAAGCGCCTGCGGCGGCGACGAAGGCGCTACGGGCGCAGCGCCGATTTTATTTTTTTTCATTCATGAACAGTAATCTAAACGGTAAAAGCGTCCTGTACTGTAGCTTCGTGCCGAGTAGCATCGAGCGATCGCCGTGTAGCTTCGTGCCACGTGACGAATACAGTACAAGATACGTAGGATAGATGCATGCATAGAAACGACAAACGTTAGATTCATTTGCCGAAAAACCCACCTTTCTCACCTTTCAATCTGTTCACCGGTAGAACTTCGTGCTGATAACGTGTTAAGGAACCTCGCTATCGAATAGTCCAGGGTTCCCGAACAGATCTGAATTGGAGAACAGAGAGAGAGACACATGTTTAGGGAGAACAACGACACAATTCTTTATTACTATTCTGATTTCTTGTACAATAGGGAACCCTTTTCCTCCTTATATAGTAGTCGTCTAGAGTTTTAGCTAAGGAACTATCGTGGACTTTTCAATGGGCCACGAGGTATCCCAACAGTTTCCATGATAGCCTCCACAGTTGGCGATAGCTCTTTACACAGCGACATCTGTGGTAATCACGATTTAAAACACTGGTCAATTGTCATGGTGGTTGATGCAGAAATCATGTGAGCATGATTGGGTGGCGCTGGTGAAGCGTCGGATTACCGGCCGCAAGCATTCCTTTCTGCGGCTCTCTTGCCTTGATCTTTTTTTTTTTCCTTTTGTCCAGACGTCAATATAAAAGGAGAATTATATATATATATATATATATATATATATATACTTCTAATTAGAAGTTGGTGGCAGTGGTCCGTTCTCCTCTAGAATATCTGATTCGTTGGATCTGACATAAACAGCTGAGATAGAAGAGGATTTAATCATATTTTAGATGGAAGGATTTTATCATATCTTTTTTGAATAGAAATAATATTTTAGCATATCTCTATTCACATGTTCTTACTATGGAAGGATGTTATTCATATATCTTATAAATGGAAGGATTTTCTCATCATGTCCTGTATGGATAGAAGGATATACTCATCATATCTCATAATACGGGAACTCTATCTCATCATATCTGAAAATGCATAGATTAAAAGGAAAGAATCACTCAACCAAATCACGTGCCAATCATGAAGATGTCAGGGAGATCTGGCTTCCATCCGCCTGCGTATGCTGTCTTCTACTTTCATCTACTCCCTATTAGAGGGCACCCACTCTCATCTCCAGGAGGATAGACCTGTCGGTAGTAGAGACACACTTGAAAAAGAAGAGAAGAGAAAGGTTGCGTGCAAGAAGCAAGAAGATTTCCTGCAAGAGAAAGGCAATAACTTTCTCCTCCTTCAATGGTAAAAATTGATATCTCTCTACTAATTCTAATTAACAGTTGATGGCGATCGTCCGTTCTCTTTCAGAGTACTTAATTCGTTAGATCTAACATGAACGGTTGAGATGGAAGAGAATTTAACCCGATAGTCAAATCTCTTCGGAGTAACAAACTTTTCCTACTATTGAAATATAACTAAAGTTAGTGTTCTTTGCAAATATTTTTTTTGTCGCAAATTGAGTTTTCGTTGCAACGCACGGGCACATGACTAGTATATATAATAATTACTTGGGACACCATGGTGCTAGGCACCATGATCTAAAAAAGATATTTTTTCTATGTATTTTCATGCGATTTTTTTTGAAACTTTTAGGATGTTGAGTTTAACCAATTTACTAACTAGTTCAAATAAGTTTGAACTAAAATTCAAACTATAGTTCCCATTTTTGATGATAGTTTGGTTGTAGGTATGTGCTGATTTTATATATTAATCAGCAAAGCATATTGACGAATACTCATAAAACAAGGTGCACCAACGCCCAATTGCAACAAGCAAAGCCTGTAATGTTAGCAAAGCGGCCACCGAATGCCTAAACAGCCGCCCTCGCCTGCTACCCAAATGCCTGAAATCCGGTTCACTCGGCAGGTTCCCGACCGCAAGAGCGGGCGGGATCCCCGACCGACCAAACAGGTTCCCGACTTCGCAATGGACGGGATCCCCGGCCCGACCGAAACTGCCCCATGAACGGTCATTCGGCGGATCGAGCGAGGCGTGTGGTCCTTCCCAAGACAGCTTTGATAGCTGCTGAAGCCACGCCTCCGTCCCATCACCGACCACCCACGGCAAGGACACGCTCTCCGAGGCAACTCCAACGTCACACGCGACTACGCCAAGACCCACATGGATCACGAGAGCAGCCACGCCACTTCCTGGGAGGATTACCTAACCACTCGACCGGCTAGACCACCGACCAAAGATAGGCTCGGCAAAGCGGCGATCGGCGGAGCAGCGACGATCGGCGGAGCGACGACGACGCTGACATGGGCAAGACCCAAGCCCAGAAGTAGCTCGCCCGCACTTCGCCAATTCGATGTAACCCGCCACTTCAGATCAATAAAAGGAGGCAGGAACCTCCTAACAGTAAGGTGGAGTAAGAGCTACAAGAGAGCTTTTTCCTCTTCTTCCTCTTCTTCTTTTTCTTCTCCTTCCGAGCTAAGTTTAGATCATTCTAGTGTTGAGGCTCCACCTCTCGCTTGTAAAAACTTCATTGCATCATCCGCACTCCTGAATACAACACCAACGCATCTAACTGGAGTAGGGACCTTCAACCAACCAAGATACATCTTGGACTCTGTGGTCTAACCATTCAGTGAGCGGGAGCCGCTTGCCCTTAGACTTACAAATTTACTTGCCGCGCACAAACGCCGGCGGTTGGCGCGCTGTAGGGGCTTCAAGGCCTTCAAGAAAGATTCTCCTGATTCCCATTCGCCTCCTTGATGGCATTCTTCTCCAACGACGGCATGACTGTGTTCGGGAGCCGATCCGCCGGCTCCTCGCCATCATTACTCGGAGGAGAGCTCACGCCATCATCGCCGCCGCGGAGGGCGGCGCTGCGAGAGCTCGACACCATCTCCGCAACCTCGCCCCACTCCGGCTTGAGCGCCCCGGCCCCAAAGCCGAACCCGAGGAGCGCTATACCTCCTTTGGCGAAGCTCCTCCGAGCCCGCGCAGAGATCCCGCCACCTCCGCCTCGCCACGACTTGTAGCTATGGTCGGCTACATGCCAACCTCCGGCCCACGAAGTTCTTCGGAAGACTCTTCCACCACGGCCCACCCGACACGAGTATCCCGCCGCAGCAGACTTCGCGAGTGCAACGTGGCTGCATACCGATTGGCCGTAGCCACCGCTGCTACGACGGTCCCCGCCCGCGACCGAGGCACGGAGGGGGAATACAGCTGCCAGCGCTGGCTGAACGCGCTTCAGCTCGCTGCGTGGCGAGCTCCAACGGCAACGCGAGAGCTGGAGAGCGAAGGTCAGCCGACGGCCTGTGCCAACTCGGAGGACGGCCCGAGCCCGCAGTGCCGGGCGACGCGCACGGCGCGCGCCAAGAGCACCACAAGTTGGGGCGTAATCCGCGCCCCCGCTTTTCCTCACGCAGCCAAAACGGCCGCGTCGCCGCACGTTGCCCAGGCCTTCCGAGCCCGCAAACCCGAGGCCGAGCTACCTACCGTAACCTTCGGGCCGGTGGAGCGCGCGGCAAGGCAAAGACATGCAGCCTCCGGCCTACCACACCGGCCACTTCCGCCATCGGGCCCGCACGCCGCAGCGGAGCCGATCGGGTGCGCCAAGACCGCACCCCACCATGAACCACCCTGTGCCTCACGCACTCCCGGTGCGCGCCGCCTCGGTAATGTTTACGACATCCGCGCCACCCTCGAGGCGCCGAGAAAGATGGCGGAGGACGCCGCCACTCACGTGTTGCGGATGGTGAGCGCCACTATGCGCAGCCGAGCCCCGATGGTCCGGACCACGGGCTTTTTGCCAAAGGATCCGCCAGCGACTTCCGCCCGATTCCGGCGCCTACCAACATTGCTGGCACACGGGCCACCAACCTGTGTGTCGGCTCAAGATTACGGCACAAGGCGTCGGTGGTCGGAGCGCGGCGATGATCTCTTCATCATCCAAGACTCTCCCCATCTACTCATGACTCGAGTACCGCCTCCAAAACTGTCAGAATCACGACTTGAAGAATCTCTTCGTCGGTAACTTCTGTGGCACTTATAAGCGCCGGTAACTCTCGACTCGAAGGTCGCAAGCAGCAGCTCGGGAGACTCTCCGACTACATCCGGAGGTTTTCCGCTGGCAACGAGCTCCCGACATCTCCGACGCCGATGTCGTGGGAGCCTTCATCTGACACCTCCCGCAAGGCCTTGGTGCATGCCAGGCCGCCTCAAGCCCAGACCACCAAGGAGCTCTCGACATCGTCACCAACCACGCCTCCGCATGAGGAGGCCGTGAGGCTATTTTGAAGGAGGAAAGGCCCAGCAGAGCCGGCGGTCCAAACCGGGTCTCCTTCCGACCGCTCGACAAACGAGCGCACGGAAGCAGATCCGCTGAGACCTGTGGTCGCCACGCCGATCGCCGCCAGCCAAAGTTAGCGCGCACCGACCGCGCGCGCTCACCACTTCGAAATTGATGGACGGCCCATGCCCAACCATGGGTTCTCCGCTGCCACAAGTACCGGATCTGCAAGTCCCGAGGCGCTATCTTTCTAGCGTCCCCACCACGCCGAAAGCTAAAGGAAAGAAGCTCGCCGCGCCCCGCGAACAGGCGGAGAAGAAGGCAGACGACGAGTTCCTCGAGTCCGACGGTGCCTCATGATCTTCGAGGACTGCATTGCTACGCCGACAAGCTGCCGGCTCAAGTCGCATCACGAGGTCCACACCGCCGCTACGGGCGCCCCCAATATCTTCGCGTGGTCGGAGTTCCCGATCACCTTTGATCGGACCGACACCCGATCAAGGCCCCATACCGGGAGGTACCCGGTGGTCACACCGTTGCCGAACGAAGCACCTCACGAAGGTGCCGATGGACGGAGCGGCCTTAACATCCTCACGCTGAGACGCTCGACGCTATGGGGTCCCGCGCTCAAGCCTCGGCCAAGCAAGGCACCTTTCCATGGCGTCATCCCGCCGCGAAGCCCATCCGCCGGGCGGTCGACCGCCTGGCCACCTTCGGGAGCCGGAAACTTCCCGACCGACCCTCACCTTCGAGGTTGTGGATTTCTGGCGCCTACCACGCCATCCTCGGGAGGCCATGCTACGCCAAGTTCATGGCGATCCCCGCCTACGCCACTCGTGAAGATGCCCGACCTCATGGAGTCATTACGCGGCATCGTCTTTCCAGCTTTGACTTCAATCGCAGCGCGGCGCAAATGCGAAGCTCGCCGCGCGTCGCTGTCTTCCGCTGGAACTCAACAAGCTCGGGAGGGCCGCCGAGTCCGCCCCGAATCCAAGAAATCGGGCGGGATCCTTCAAACCGCCGAGGACACGAAGGAGGTCACGGCCGATCCTCGTGATCCGACCAAGACCGCGGCGGTCGGAGCCACGCCCCCGCCAAATAGGAAGCGCGCCGCCGACTTCTCCGCACTAACAAAGATGTCTTCGCATGGAGGTCCTCCGACATGCCGGCATTCCAAAGGAGGTCGCGAGCACTCCTGAGCGTCCGACTGTGCTCAAAGCTTGCCGCCAACGCGCGCGCCGCTCGACGAGGAAAGGCGCAGGTTATAGGGGAGGAGATCGCCAAACTCTTGGCGGCGGGGTTTATAAAAGAGGTGCGCCACCTCGAGTGGCTAGCCAACCTCAGACTTGTAAAAAGAAGAAGAACGGGCAATGGAGAATGTGTGTTGACTATACGAGTCTCAACAAAGCATGTCCCAAGGACCCATTCCCTTACTCGCATCGACCAAGTCATCGACTCCACCATTGGGAGTGCGAGTCTCTTTCCTTTCTCGATGCCTACTGCTACCACCAGATTGCGCTAAAGGAGTCCGACTACCGCGACTTCATCACTCGCTCGGCTATTCTCGCTATGTCACAATGCCCTTCGCTCAAGAACGCGGGCGCTACATACCAGATGTATGCAAACGTGCTTCAATGACCGGATCGCGCGCAACATTGAGGCGATGTCGACGATATGGTCAGAAAGACCGTGAAGGTCGACGACCTTATCGCCGACCTAGAAGAGACTTTCGCTAACCTTCGACGGTTTCGATAAAGCTCAACCCGCAGAAGTGCGTCGGGTCCCCAAAGGAAAGCTCTTAGGCTTCATCGCCTCTCCGAGCGAGGCATCGAGGCCAATCAGAGAAGATCTCGCGATCGCAAGGATGGCCCGGCCAAGAACCTCAAAGGGGTCCAGAGGTCGACCGGTGCTGGCGGCTTTGAGCTGCTTTCTGTCTCGCCTCGTGAACGCGAATGCCGCTCACAGGCCGCTTCAAGAACCGACCGCTGGGCTTGACACCGAGGCTCGGGAGGCCTCACCCGCCAAGGCCTTCTCGTGCCTCGCCTCCGGCCTGTCGCCTGACACGTGTGAACGCGCCTCTACATCGCCACTACCCAAGTCGTCGCGCGGCCCTCGTGGTGGAGCGAGCGGAAGAAGGCCGTGAGCTCAAGGTACAATGGCCGGTCTACTTCATCGGTGAGGTACTTTTCCGAGTCCAAGACTCTGCACCCACAGTGCGTAGTTACTCTACGGTGCTCATCGCAAAGAGGAAACTCGCTCACTACTTCGATCAAGACGCCATCACCGTGGTGACCACGCCCCACTCAGGCGAGATCATCCATAATCGCGATGCCTCGTGAAGGATAGCCAAATGGGCGCCGAGCTTAGCGCCATGGCATAATATACGCCCTGACGGCGCATCAAGTCGCAAGCTCGCCGACTTGGCCGAGTGGACCAAGCCTGTGCACCACCAGTGGTCGAAGACCCCGAGCATCGACAATGTACTGACGGGTCTTACACCAAGAATGGCGCGGGCGCTGAGTCGCCATCATCTCCCGCTCGAACAAGCTTCAATACGCCATTAGGTTGCTCTTCGACGCGACCAACAACATTGCCGAGTACGAGGCTCGCCAACGGTCTCCGATCGCCGCCGACTCGGTGCCCGCCGGCTTCGCCCACGGGACTCCAAGCTTTGAACTGAAATTCAAAGGCCGCGGAGCCCCGAGACGCCCGCATGGCCGCATCATCGCCGAGAAGTACGCCGGCCGAGGAGCGGTTCGCGGTTTCGAAGCTTCACCATAGCTACCGACGCCACAATGGCGAGGCGATCACCGCCAATCTTGCCTCCAGAGAGAGCCCGTCCCGCCGGGATCTTCGCTCTCCGACCTCCTGCGGCTCCATCGTCCACCGACTCGACGGCCGGGCGGCCACCCGACTAATCAAAGACGGTCGCCTGACCGACGCTACGTCGGGCGACTTGGCGGATCACGCCGCGGTGTGCTAGCACTTGAGTCCGACCGAGGAGGCCCTACATCGACCGCTTGACGACGGTCACTTCCCGACCGACCGAGGTTCTGGCCCGCCGCCGCGGCAAAATCTTCGCCCGATCGCCCAGACTCTACAAGGAGTCCCTCCGGTCCTCCAAAAATGTATCTTGACCGACCAAGGAAAACAACAATCGGACGACATACACACGGGAGTCTGTGGTCACCACGCAAAGACTTCGATCTCTTGTGGGAAAGGCCTTTCGACAAGGTTTCATTCGCCAACCGCGTGTCGACGGCGAGCATATCGACGCACCGCGAAGGATGCGATGCTTTGTTCTGCAGACGATCCGCCAAATTTGCTTTACAGACGATCCCCATCACGCGGCCTTTGCCGCCCTGGGACTCGATGGTCGAACCTTTCAGAAAGCGCCGGGCTTCACCCACCGCCGTCGTGGTAGATAAGTTCACCAAGTGGATAGAGGCTGCCGGCCGTGAGCGCCACGCTCGGTACAAGCGCCATCTTCTTCGCGACATCGCTTTTAGGTTTGGAGTCCCAAACTCCATCATCACCGACAACGAACACGCTTCACGGGAAGGAATTTCGAGTTCTGCGGACGACTTCAACATCCGTGTCGATTGGGCAAGTGAGCCCATCCGCGGACTAACGCCGTGTCGAGCGCACTAACGGCATGATCCTTCAAGGACTCGCCGCGGATCTTCGATCGGCTCAAGCATTTCGCAGGCGCTTGGTAGCCGAAGCGCCTCCTGGCCCCGGGAGTCCGCGACCACGCCGACCCGGCGACCGGTTCACACCTTCTTTATGGTGTTAGTGGCGCCAGCCATTTTGCCCATCGACCTGGAATACGGCTCCCGAGATTGCAAGCCTTCGATGAGGCTCTGGGGCTCGCCGCAACAAGACGCCATCGACCACCGACGAGGCGCGCGACGTGGGCCGCCCCTGCGGCCGCCGATATCAACAAGCCTCGCGCCGCTACCACACCGCCGAGTTCGAGGATCGATCCTTCGCCGGGCGACTTGGTTCTCGCCGGTCCGCATAACCAAAGATAAGCACAAGTCGACACCCCGGGAGGGTCCTTTCACCGTCAGGAAGTTCTCCGACCTGCACCTTTCGACTCAAGGACGCCGATGGTCGATCCTCCCTAATGCCCGAACATTGAAAAGTTAAGGCGATTCTATCCCTAAGCTCTTTTCTTTTTCCGGTATAAGTCTTTACCTTTCTCCCAACCGAGCACCGTCGCCACGCGTGACGACTCTGGCTGCCCGTGGCGCCCTGCTCAGCCGCTCCTCGATGGTGTCTGGTATGCGGTCGGGTGACCCACCACCACGAGGTCTATCCCGAGCTGTAACCCTCTCGACCCGAGTGCTCTACGGCTCACGCCAAACGGCTATAGTTTCCCTTTTGAGAGCAGTTTGGAAGGAAGCATGTGCTGACCTTATATCGATTGGGAACAATCTTCCCACACGAACTCGGCTAACCCACGATTTCATGTGGTCGGCGGCGACCGACTAGTCACGCAGTCTATCCCGAGGCACCCCAACAACGTACTTATAGGAGGCGAGCTGACGCCGACCAACGGACGCTCCTCGAACGAACCGTCGCCGCCGCCCCTCGTCATCACGCACGGCCCGTAACTCCCGATTTCCAATTCCACTCCGCATTTAATCCTCGCCGCAAAGTTGCAGAGTCATAAAGACGCCGCCATCAACGGCGTGTCCTGTTACCTCTTGGTCTCGCTTTGGCCGGACGGTTGTTCCGGCGCTGCGAGGCCCATTGGGCCGCCGCGTCCCAAGATGGCAAAGCTTTGTGGTTGCGCCAGGCCCACCTAAAGTCGTGGGTTCAAAAGGCCTAACCCACCAGATGGGCGTAGGGCCGCCAAATAAACTTGAGCGAGGGGCAAGCACGAGGTGAGCCCCACGGTGGGTCCCCTGGGCCTACCGACGACCGGCCACTCTCTACTCGCTCCGAGACCATACTTCACTCTCCCCGGAGCTCATCGATGAGCGACACCACCGCTCCTGGTCGGCCGACGACCTGTGGTCCATACGGATTGAGTAAAGAAAGGTTTCTTATGGGTCGCCCCACGGCAGGGCTGGGACACCCTACTGGGACCGGCCCACTCGGTAAAGGTCCCCTTGGACCTCCCAGACCCACTCTGACTACCCGTTACATTAGCTCCAAGAGCACGGCGCTCAAACCAACGCAGTAACGCGCCGCCACCCCTCCAGTCCCACACCGCGGATGGGGTAAACCTGGGATAGACGGTAGCTACTCTTCCGCAGCCTCTCGACAGGACTCGGATGGATACCCGCGCCCGGCTACGACGTTAACGAGCACTCTGACACCGTAACCTCGCGGAGGCATCCGGCCGCCCTGCCGACTAAGGCAGCGGCCGGCTACGACGTTAAACGAGCACTCGGACATCCGGAAACTCGCGCGGGGCATCCGGTCGTCCCTGCCGACAAGGCACTCGGACACCGAACCTCGCGAGGCATCCGGCCGCCCTGCCGACTAAAAGCGTTTAGCTACGACAAGTAACGAGCACTCGACACCGAACTCGCGGAGGCATCCGGCCGCCCTTGCCGACTAAAGCGGCGTCTGGCTACGACGTTAACGAGCACTCGGACACCGAACCTCGCGGAGGCATCCGGCGTCGCTCTGCCGACTAACACTTTCGGACACCGGAACTCGCGGAGGCATCCGGCCGCCCTGCCGACCAAGGCACTCGGACACCGAACCTCGCGAGGCATCCGGCCGCCCTTGCCGACTAAGGCGGCGTCTTAGCTACGACGTTAACGAGCACTCGGACACCGGAGGCACCTGCCGCAAGGAGGCATCCGGCCGCCCTGCCGACAACAACTCGCGAGGCTCCGGAAGGCAGGCAATCCGGCCGTTCAGCTACGACGTTAAACGAGCACTCGGACACCGAACCGCGGAGGCATCCGGCCGCCCTGCCGACAACGCACTCGACACCGAATCCTCGCGGAGGCATCCGGCCGCCCCGCCGATCAAGGCACTCGACACCGGAACCTCGCGGAGGCATCCGGCCGCCCTGCCGATACAAGGCGGTTTAGCTACGACGTAAACGAGCACTCTGACACCGGAATCCAGGAATCCGGGCCCTGCCGCAAGCACTCGACACCGAACTCGCGGAGGCATCCGTCGCCGCTAAGGCACTGCCGACACCGGCACTCGACACCGGAACCTCGACTAAGGAGGCATCCGGCGTTCCCTGCCGACCAAGGCACTGACACCGGACCTCGCGGGAGGCATCCTGGCCGCCCTGCCGACCAAGGCACTCGACACCGAACTCGGGAGGCATCCGGCCGCCCTGCCGCACTCTCGACACCGAACCTCGCGAGGCATCCTATTGCCCCGTTAATTACACTTTCTGACACCGAACCTCGCTGAGGCATCCGGCCGCCCTGCCGACTAAGGCGCCTGCCGATTAAGGCACTCGACACCGGACCTCGCGGAGGCATCCGGCCGTTCTGCCGACTAGGCACTCGACACGAACCTCGCGAGGCATCCGGCCGCCTTGCCGACCAAGGCACTCGGACATCGGAACCTCGCGGAGGCATCGGTGCGTCCTTGCCCGACTAATGCGGCGTCGGCTGCCGACGTTAAGCGAGCACTTTCTGGACACGAGCGAGCGCTCGGACCACGCCGGAACCTCGGGGAGGCATCGGTGCCGTCGCCTGCCGACCAAGGCACTCGGACAGGAACCTCGCGGAGGCATCGTCGTCGCCCTGCCGACTAAGGCACTCGGACACCGGAACTCGCATGCGGAGGCATCCGGTGCGTCCTTGCCGACCAAGGCACTCGGACACCGGAACCTCGCGGAGGCATCCGGCCGCCCTTGCCGACTAAGGCGGCGTCCGGCCACGACGCAACGAGCACTCTGACACCGGAACCTCGCGAGGCATCCGGTCGCCCTTGCCGACCAAGGCACGGGCACTAAAACTTCCAAGGCATCCGCCATCCTTGCCGACCAAGGCGCCGATTAGCTACGGCACAAACGAGCGCAAAGGAAGATTTCTTGAGGAACAAACCGCGAGTTCGCACGTCCGACCACTCGGAAACCGACGCCGAACTTCCTAGCGCCGAGCTGATCAAAGGTAACAAGCAAAGCTAACTCCTTCATGAAGTCATTCATAGAGAGAAAAAGGATTTCATTAAAAGTCGGCAGGCTCAAAACTTTACACCATTTTACATGAGGCACACGCAAGACTCTCTATCTACACCTGCACTCCTAAAACTCCCTACGACAACGCTGACGGTAGGCCCTTGCTCGCCGACGGTGCACTTTGGGGTCGGCGGACTGAGGTCGTTGGAGATGACCGCCGTAGGCCCTGCCCGGCCGTCAAGGCCGGCCACACCGCGAATGGCATGCCGCCGCTGCTGCCGACATCGACGCGGCCGCGCTTATCGCACCGCGCTCGCGCCATTGCCTCTAGGAGGCCCCCTTGCCACCCAAGCCTCGGATCGCTCAAGTAGCGCACAACGGCAAAGAACGTCGCGAGCTACTTCTTCTCTCTTTGGGAGTTCGCCTATCGCCGATCATACTCAACCCAAAGCTCGCTCAAAGGGTCTTCCTCTTCCACCACGATGTCATCACCAAATCAAGACTAAAGGGTGTCTTGAACACATTTCAAGAAGGAAAGGATTCTCGTCTAAGAGTTCGCGCCGAGCAACCTGTGGCGCCCTTATATAAAGCATATGATCCAAACTCGTTCAAAATCTTTGAATTCGAGTATATTTTTCAAAAGTATGTGTTTCATTTGAATTGTTATAGATGGGTATATACCCTAAAACTGAAATTTTTGAAAATTATACTCGAATATGGCTTGAATTTGCGCATTTGAAATCATGGTACCCGGCACCATGGTGCCCCATTTCAGCTTCCTATATATATATATATATATATATATATATATACACACATAAGACAGGCATGTCGCAGCCAAGGACCCCTTTGAAACAGATTATGAAAAAACTGATTCTGGAATCGGGAAGAATTGGGTGGGTGATGACTTTTGATTTTATGTACAAATTCTGCTTTTGATTGTGAGAGAATCAGAAGCTATCATCACCTGATTCTCCAAAAATCCAGAATTAGCTTTTTTATAATCAAACGGGGCTAGTCTAGATCCAAATTGTCAACAGCGAACAGCACAGAATTCCTTCCTATCCCTGCCCGTCTCCAGCAATTTTGGTGAGAGACACCTCTTGTATCGGTAGACAATAACTCAATGCAATGCAATTAATGCCAGCAAGTATTTTCTCCTGTCACAAATAATTATCGTTTTAGACATTAACACAATTTCGAAAACATAGCTTTGATCACTACTTTTTGTTGTAATATATTTATAAAACTCAATAAAATTATAATATTATGAAAGTACTTTTCAAGACAAGTCTACGCATATGATTTTCAAAGTTTTGAAAGTTTAATTATACCTATATCTTTAACGACAATTATACGTGACTGGAGCGAGTATAATACGGAAGAAAATATATACATACAACAATTGAACACGACGGATCTCATGTCCTTGAAAGAAAGGAAACAATCAAAATAGCCCGTCGCCACCGCAGCGGAACCCATCTGAAAGAATGGGCTTTCTTGTATTTCTACAGAAGATGAAATGTTTTGTACGGGATTACAAGTAAGCCTCGAGGTTTAAAACTTCAAAAACAGAAAGAGCAGTATACTTACGTTAAAAACGCAACATATTTCACTTGTGACAGTAAACGTTGGTTGTGATCTCAGCTAAAGCTAACACAACCAAGATTTTTAGGGGCAAGTCCCACCTTACTCGCGCCTTGATCGGGAGCGCTCCAACAACTTTGGTTCGGTCCCGTCAGCCAGCGCAAGAGATGAATGGGAGAGGCCAGCGCTCGTGAGTTTTAAAAAGTACTCTCGAGTTTTGGCTCAACCCGACATCATCTGATCAAAAGAACTCGTACTCAGGCCGCTGAAGACCCTACCACGACCGAGGGGATCTTGGTGCTTCTTCTTCTTCACCGACATTCAGATCAACCAACCGAATCCCTAATGGCATCTTCCTCCTCACCGGGTTAGTTCATTTAACGTTTTAGTTCCACATTATTATTTGTGATCATTCTTTTGGCTAGTTCATGTATTAGTTAAGCCGTAAGTCTATCATTTGGTATCAGAGCACCTAGCCTAAAGCTTGATCCACTTAAGCCCAGATTAGGCCTTTTGTTCGTCGGTTAAAGGTCGCATTAGGGTTTATTCGGTTCGTGTAGCACTTAGAAGGAGGGGATCCGAACCTTAGTTCCCAAATCTGAAACCCTAATCCATTTTTTCCCAAATCCCAAATCCAAATCAAGCAAAACCTAATGCCTATGAAGGGGTTTCGGGGTTTCCTTACTGGTCATGGTCGTCGTCTGCTGCTGCGTGTGCTCGCCGTCATCTCTCGCGGGCCTAAGTTTCGCCCGCGGCCGTGTTGGCCTGAAGCCCCACCCCCTGGAGCCACATGCAGCATCAGCTCGCCACACGCGCGCCTGTGTGCTCTATTGTCGTCACTCCGTTGGGGCTCCATCCCGCTCGCTCGGTCGCCGCCATCGCGTTTTTCCCTGGCGGGGAAGAAGAGAAATGGGATTAGAGTTAGGGTTCCTCGCCACGCGCGTTTTGTTCCGCCTCGGGACCATCTGAGCCGTCTGGTCGCTTTGACGGCTGAGATTGAGTGCTTGCGGGTGCGGTCGGCGCTGGGCCGCGCGTTTGGGCCGTGGTTGCCAGCTGGGTCGCGCAGGCTTGTGGGCCGCGCATTAGCTGTGGGCCGAAATCTAAATCGGTTTTGGGCCGGAATCTTCTGATATTTAGCTCATTTCTTTTTGTATTCATTCTGTTCTTTTAATTTTTAGCAATAAGTATTGTTCAATTATTATTTCCTGGGCATTAATATTCAGATTATTTTCATGATTAATTTTTTGGGCAAATTAATTAATGTGGAAATTAATTTTTATATATGATGATTATTTCTGAGCTTTATCTCTAATTAAAATAGAACCAACGGGAAGTTTCGATTAGAAATTATTATTTAATGTTAAAATTGGGATTATGTCATGACCATGATCATATACTGACCAACGTTGTTTATGAACATGTGTCACCCATAAGATAATTTAGTTCTTTTTCATTTTTGCCCAACGGTGATGCGAGTAAGAACTGTTAATTTTTTTGTTATTAGCGTGTTATTAATCATACCAACGTAAGGTTAATTTTTATGCAGGACATTTATTTCCTCTAATGTTTACCGATTATATTTTGTTTTGATTCAGCCATGAACAACAATAATGTTGCTGCTTACTTGAACAGCATTGAGCAGCTTACCAGGACAAATTTTCCCTCTTGGAAGGAGAGAATTTTGATTGTCCTTGGAGTCATAGATTTGGACTATGCATTATGTGAGGACACTCCCGTAGATCCTTCCGCTGATGATGAGAGTTTCACTGAGAAAAAGAAACTCTACGACTTAATAGCGAAAAAGTGGGAGCGGTCCAACCGCATGTCCCTAATGATTATGAAGAGCATTATATCTGTTGGGATAAGGGGAGCAATCCCTGAATATGACAATGCTAAGCAGTACTTAGCCTCAGTTGTGGAGGAATTTAAGGGCTCATCAAAAGTATATGCCAGTACCCTGATTATGGAGATGCTTACCACTATGTATGATGGCTCTAGAAGCGTTCGTGAGCATATCATGATGATGACAGATATGGCTGCTAAGCTTAAGGGCATGGACATTCTGATAGCTTCTTGGTCCATTTCATTATGACCTCCCTCCTTTCTAAGTATAATGCTTTTAAGATTAACTATAACACTCAGAAGGAACAGTGGACCATGAGTGAGTTGATCGCTATGTGTGTCCATGAGGAGGAGAGGATAAAGGCCGAGAGAAAAGACCATGTTTACCATGTTGGTCATGGCAAAAAAAATTCCAAGGGGATTCTAAGTCTAAGAAGAAGATGCATTTCTCTCCCAAGCCTGAATCAAGCAAATCAAAGCCAAAGGAGAAGGCCCCTGCTACACCTAACTCTACTTCTTTTGATGGGCCCATCTGTCGCTTCTGCAAAAACAGTGGGCACATTCAGAAAAATTGTATAGGTTTCATGAAGTAGCTCGCTAAGAAGGGTAACGACATAATTTTTACTGTTGATGAAATCCTTCATGCTGATTTTCCCCCTAATACCTGGTGGATTGATTCTGGTGCCACTGTGCACATTTCTAATTCATTACAGGGATTCCTTACCGTGAGGAAGTCTTAGAGTTGCTAATGGAAAGGAAGCTGAAGTTGAAGCCGTTGGCACACTACAAATAGCATTAGACAGTGGCTTCACCCTTCATTTGAATAATGTTGTTTATGTTCCTACCATGAGGAGAAACCTTATTTCAGTTTCTCTATTAGATGATGATGGATTCATTTGTATTTTTAGGAACAATAAATACATTGTAAGCTTTAATTCTAATAATGTTAGTGTCGCAACTCGACGAGACAAACTCTATATGATTCCTCTCTCTAAATTTTCTATATCAATGAATGTATGCGATGACACCAATAAGCGAAAGAGAAGCTTAGGTGATGAGACTTCATCCAAAATTGTGGCACTGTCGTTTAGGTCACATTTCGAATGGGAGAATGGAATGTCTCATTAAGGAAGAGATACTCCACTCATTAGACTTCTCTGACTCAAACTACTGTATTGATTGTATTTAAGGGGAAATATATAAAACAATTTAATAAATGAGCCACACGAAGCACAAGAATCTTAGAATTAATCCACACTGATATATGTGGACTATTTCCTGTAACTTCAGTGGATGGTATGACTCATTTATCATATTCACTGATGACTTCTTCCATTATGGTTATATTTTTCCCATTCGTGATTGATCTGAGTCACTCGATAAGTTTAAAATATTTAAGGCTGAAGTAGAAAATCTACATAATTTAAAGATTAAGGTAGTAAGATCAGATCGTGGAGGAGAATATTATGGTAGACATGCTCCTTATAGAAAAATTCATGTTCCATTTGCTAAGTTTCTTTCAGAAAATAGCATAATAGCACAATATTCAACACCTGGTGAACCTTAGCAAAATAGAGTAGCTGAAAGACGCAATCGCACTCTTATAGATATGGTGCGTAGCATGATGATTTACTCCAGTTTACCAGTTGGTTTGTGGATTGAAGCATTAAAGACAGCTGCACATATACTTAATCGGGTTCCCAGTAAATCAGTCTCTAAGGCACCTTATGAATTATGGACTGGGAGGAAACCGAGTTTAAAATACTTACGTGTGTGGGGTTGTCCTGCTAAGGCTAAAGTCTTTAATCCACATATTGAGAAATTAGATCCTAAGACCATGGTTTGAAATCTCATTTTCGCTCGACATCTCGGAGCTGGCCGGAGAGCAAAATCTCACCGAGATCTTAGAATTTCGGATAAATCCTAGACGAAATACAAAAACAAAAATTCAAATACATATTTTTTCTACCGAGAAAACTGAAATTTCGGCAAGTTCCAAATTGCACCGAGCGAAAAATGGCACAAACAATGTTGATTTTTTTTGGAAGTTTATGAGACATCAGTGATGTTCCCACAAAAATTAAGATGATTATAAAATATGAGTAATTTTTAAAAATTCAAACATTACTACTGTCTTGATAAAACGCTGACCGGCAAGTTTGAACCTAATGAAAAATAAGTCAAACCATGTTAGAATTTTTTTAAAAAAATTATTGTTTATGATGCATCACTAATGTTCCCATAAAATTTTCAGATGATGATAAAGATTTATGAATTTGTTAAAATTCGAACAGTGCTACTGTCGTGATAAAAGCCTTACCGGCAAACTTTAGCCAAATGAAAAATGTTAGAAACAACGTTAGAAAATTTTGAAAAATTTTGTGGATGATACTTATGTATCTTTAATGTTTCTAAAATTTTTTTATATAATGATCAAGCTTCAAGAAGTTCCACAAATTCTGAGAGTGCTACGTCCTGATAAAAGCCTGAAGAACAATACATAGATTTTCCTTAGGAATCAAAAAAGGTTTAAAATTTTTGAAAATTTTTCAGAAGGGTTCTAAGGAAATGATGAATTTCTCATAAAAATTTTTGAATCATGATCACACTCTAGTGAATTTATAAAATTCTTACAAATGCACTGTACCATTTATGTTCTTTCTATTTTTGATTTTTGAAATATAACAAATGAAGTTCAATGCATACATAGATTTGATTGAGAAAACAAAAAAAGTTTAAATTTTTGAAAATTTTATATAATGGTACTAATGCAATTATTAAGCTCTCATAAAAATTTTGGATCATGATCGCACTCTAGAAAATTTATAAAATTCTGACAAGGTTATTGTGCCAATTATATTCATTCTATTTTGGATTTTTTAAAGATAACAAATGAAGTTAAATTATTTTTAAAATTTTTATGTATAATCCTACTCTTCTTGGTATGGTACCATAAATTTTTCACTTCATTATAAGGTATGTACAATTTTATAAAAATCCAACAACGTTTTTGTAATTTTAAAAAAAGTCTCAAAAATCGGTTTTTCAACAAATTTTCATAGGAGATGACTTTCTTAAGGGTTATCGGACCAAATCTAATCAAAAATGGTAAAAAACACGAGATTTGGTGAAATCTCGTCGAGATTTTAAATATTACTGTAGCAATTTAATTTTTTTGAAATTTTTTACTCCGGTCGGCATTTCAAAAATCGTCCACGTCTGAAAAATGAGATCTCGTGAAATTTCAGTGAGATTTTAATCCTTTCCTAAGACAGTAAGTTGCGATTTCATTGGATTTCTTGAAAGATCTAAGGGGTATCGATTTTTTTGTCCAGATCGTATCACTAAGTTTGTAGAAACCTGACATGCTGTATTATTAGAGAATGATGAAATCAGTGGGAGCTAGAAGCTATGAAAATAGATCTTGAGGAGATTCAGACTTATGTGCCATTATCGATAATCCAAGAGACTGTTCTTCATATACCTCATACAGTTACACCTCTAGCTGAGAATCCTGGAGTTGAGCCCCCACCTGAGGATTCTGGGATTAACAGTAAAGCACCTAATGATGAGCCTCAATAGCCCCCTGTGATAACTAATGAACCACTAAGGAGATCACAGCAGGACTGAAGATCTGCCATCCCGAATGACTATGTCGTATACATGAATGAAGATGTAAATGACATAGGGAAGGTAGACGATCCCTCCTCATTTAAAGAGGTCATGATGACTACGGATTGACCCAAGTGGCTTGAGGCCATGCAGGACGAAATAAAGTCTATGAGCATTAATGACGTTTGGGATCTGGTAGGAATTCCTGATGGAGTCAAAACAGTAAGCTGTAGATGGGTCTACAAAATTAAGTATGACTCTAAGAGAAATGTCGAAAGATTCGAGGCAAAGCTTGTAACAAAATGGTTTACACAAAGAGAGGGGATTGATTATGTTGATACTTTCTCTCCCGTCTCAAAGAAAGATTCACTAAGAATTGTAGAATTATCATAGCGCTTATTGCTCATTTTGATTTAGAGCTACATCAGATGGATGTTTAAACCGTATTTCTTAATGGTGACTTGCATGAGAATGTTTACATGGCTCAACCGAAAAATTTTATCGTGGAAGGAAGGAACATGTGGGATGTCGACTTAAGAAATCCATTTACGAACTAAAACAAACGTCTAGACAGTGGTACCTTAAGTTCAATGAGACTATAAGAAATTTTGGTTTCAAAGAAAATGAAGTGGACAATTGCATATACATTAAGACTAAGGGGAACAAATTTACTATCTTAGTACTTTGTGGATGATATCTTATTGGCTAGCAACGATAAGGATATGTTGTATGAGATTAAGAGATTTCTTTCTGCTAACTTTGACATAAAGATCTTGATCATGCCTCTTATGTTTTAGGTATTGAGATTCACCGAGATAGATTCAAAGGAGTATTAGGCCTATACCAAAGGGCACATATTGACAGAGTGCTTAAGAAATATAATATGCATAACTGCTCTGCCACAATTGCTCCTATTGTTAAGGGTGATAAGTTTGGAACATTCCAATGTCCAAGGAATCAATTAGAAGCTGATCAGATGAAGGGGGTTCCTTACACTTCAGCTGTCGGAAGCATTATGTATGCTCAAATTTGTACTCTCCCTGATTTAGCATTTGTAACCGAGAAGCTTGACAGATATCAATCAAATCCAGGGTTGGACCACTGAAAGTTGTTAAGAAAGCTTTGCGTTATATGCAGGGCAGGGTTCACAATTTTGTTTAGTTTGAGAAAATCGCTAGCCCCACGGTAGCGGTTTTCGCGAAAAACCGAACGGTTTGCAAATTTGAAAATTTTGAAATTTGGTCAAACAAGACCGTGAAAACCGCGGTTTTTGACGAAAAACCACTCTGTTTTTGCGAAAAACCAAGCGATTTTTGGAGAAAACCGCAAAAACCGCCCGAGGTTGGAAAATTGGGGGAAAATCGGAAAAAAATATGGAAAAAATGCAAAAAAATATTGTAAAATTTTTAGAAATACAGGGAAGAATAAAATTGAGTAAAAATATAATAAATATATAAATAAGGTATGTGAACGTGAAAAAATTCCAGAATGATCTCTCCTAAATTTGGAAAAAAATCGACATGACCTTTGCTATATTTTAGAGATTTAGAAGTTGTAAGTTATGTATTTAGCAATAATATGTCAATAAATAATCTTTTATTGCAATACTACAATCACACAAGTGCAAAAATCGGCATTTACACAACCACAAAGCAAAATCATTCGCAATTTCACTACCATTCACTTGTCAACATCACTTACATTATAATACCTTTCAATTGAAGTTGTGGAGTAGGCATAAGCATAGCTTCGTCACTCTTCTATTGTCGCAGAAATGGCATGTTCAACCTACACGAACGGAATGTGGAAAACTGATGACAGAAGGAAAAATGGTGAAAATATAAGAAATAATTGCAAAAAAAAGTTGAAAAATTTACAAACAAATCCCAATTATTCTATAAAACACCTCATAGAAATTTATTCAATTTTCAAAATCATTTATTTCTTCTAAAAAATCTAAAACAGCAATTAATGAAAAGGAACAAATACACTGTCAGATTTTTATAAATATTAAAAGATTTATTATATTATAAAATTTTAATTAAAATATAAATAGTACAAAAGGATCATGTAATAAAATTTTCAGAAATATTAGACTTCATTTAGTTCCCATATAAAATCAAAAACAGAAGAGCATATACAATGATAATAGCACTTTCAGAATTTTTAAAAAATACACATATCTGATCATCATCTGAAAATTTTACATAATCATTTCAATGACGTTATAACATCACAAAAAAAGTTTAAGAAATATTAGACTTCATTTTGTGCCCCTATAAAATAAAAAACTAAAGAGCATATATTGTGATAGTATCACTGTCATAATTTTTTAAAAATGTACGTATCTGATAATAATCTGGAAATTTTAAAGAATAATTAGGATTACCTCAGGACCTAAAAAAATTCAAAAAAAATTTATACTTTTTGCTAAATTTCTTTAAATTTTTTATATTTACTATTCAACTGAACGGTTTTAATTGCCGAACCGGCTCGGTACGGGCGGTTTCACGAAAACCGACCGATTTTCGTCGGTTTTTTGAACCCTAATGCAGGGCACTAAGCATTTCATGCTCACATACAAGAAGTCTGATACCCTTGAGGTTGTGGGCTATTCAGATCCTGACTTTGAAGGTTGCGTTGATACTAAGAAATCCACATCACGTTTTGTCTTCACACTTGCGGGAGGAGCCATTTCATGAAAAAGTTCCAAACAATCCCTTACTGCATTATTAACGATGTAGGCTGAGTTTGTGGCATGTTATGAGGCTACTGGGCAGGCTGTATGGCTTAAGAATTTTATCTCGGAAGTAAGAGTGGTAGACAGCATATCAAACCACTACCTATATACTACGATAATTTGTCCGTAGTTTTCTATTCAAGTAACAACAAGTCAAGTGGTGCTGCCAAACACATTGACATTAAGTATCATGTTGTGAAAGATAGAATACAGGATCAAACAATTGATGTCAAGCATATAAGTACTAAGTCTACGCTTGCGAATCCACTTACTAAAGGCTTACCATCCGACTCTTTCGAGAGCATATTGCTGGCATGGGTTTATTGGAAGCCTCTGATTCTGGAAATAAGGACCATAAGAACAAAACTAACTCTCGTTAAGAATAAGTAAACCTATTGAGATGGAATAATGCACTATAGATACTGGGGTTTCAGCGGTGCCTTTATTAACCGTTGTAGTACTTTATCTTGGTGTGATGTTCTGTTGAGTGTGGACTTATGATATTTGCCTTTCGATCAAGTGGGAGAATGTTGGTTGTGATCTCGGCTAAAGCTAACATGATCGAGATTTTTAGGGGCAAGGCACACCTTACTCGCGCCTTGATCAGGAGCGCTCCAACGACTTTGGTTCGGTCCCGTCAGCCAACGCAAGAGATAAATGGGAGAGGCCGACGCTCGTGAGTTTTAAGAAGTATTCTCGAGTTTTGGCTCAACCCGACATTATCCGATCAAAAGAACTCGCGCTTAGGCTGCCGAAGACCCTACCACGACCGAGAGGATCTTGGTGCTTCTTCTTCTTACCGACATTCAGATTAACTGGCCAAATCCCTAATGACATCTTCCTCCTCATCGGGTTAGTTCATCTAACGTTTTAGTTCCGCATTATTATTTGTGATCATTCTTTCGACTAGTTTATGTATTAGTTAAGCCTTAGATCTATCAAAATTTTGTCAAAATTTCATATTTTGGTTGGGGACGAGATTCTAAATCTTGGACAAATTTAAAAAAACTAAAAAAATTCAAATTGTTATAGTAATTTTAGAAATTTCACCAAAATTTGGTTGTTTGGACCGAAATTCATGTTGTTTGGGCTGGTTTTGATTTTTTTATCGGATTTGGCGTCATTTTTTCTTTGAGAATTATAATGCTATTTATAAGGAAAAGATATAAATTTTTGCATATACTCAGTAACTAGCTCTAGCTTAGTTGGTAGACAGCTTCGTCGCTCGAGTCCATCTAGCAGAGGTTGGGGTTCAAATCCTGATCTTACCATTTTTTCGAACGGCATTGCACAAAAATTCGTCGCTGAAATGCCCTAAGTGGGACTCGAACCCACGACCTTGCGGTCGAGACCAAGACGATCTACCGACTGAGCTATATGGCCCACATGTACCCATATATTTTTTTTCCAAATTTTGTGTAGCATCAAGATAATCATTTTAGGAGTTTGAACATCACCGAAATTTTGAAAATCTCGATTCAAAACTTGATTTGAATTTTGACTACATTTCATCCAAAATTCTATGATTTTACTAAAATTTCGGATTTTACCACCTTAAAATAGGATTTGAAAAAGAAATGTATGAGTCGAGTTCGAGCTCTACTCTCCTAGCGGACACTCAAGATCAAGGATTGAAATCTTGTTTCGCTCAAAATATTGTACGTGGCAGGAGAACGAAATCTTGGCAAGATCTCGCCATTTCAAACAAATTCTGGATGAAATGTAAAAACAGAATTTGAATTCGATTTTTTTTCTACCGAGAAAATCGAGATCTCAATCGGTTTTACCGAGATCTCGGCAAAATTGCACCGAGTGAAAAATAGCTCAAACGACGATGAAATTTTTTGAAATTTGTTTTGGAGATTATTGATACATAATTGATTTTCCTATAATAATTTCAGATTATTAAAAAATCTGATGAATTTTTAAAAATTCAAAAATTGCAACTATCTTGATAAAACGTTGACCGACAAGTTTGAACCGAATGAAAAATGAAACAAACCACTTTAGAAAATTTTGAATTTTTTTCATGGTTATGATGCATCACTAATATTCCCATAAATTTTTAAGATGATGATCAAGCTTCATGAATTTTTACAAATTCGGAAAGTGTTACTGTCCTGATAAAAGCCATACTAGCAAACTTCAACAAAATGAAAAATGGTACAAACCACGTTAAATATTTTTGAAAAATTTTGTGGATGTTCATGATGTATCATTAATGTTTCAATAAAATTTTCATATGATAATCAAGCTTGAAGAAGTTCCAAAAATTCTGACAGTGCTACGAACTCATAATAGCATGATGATCAATACATAGATTTGCTTTAATAATAAAAAAAGGTTTAAATTTTTTTAAATTTTGCGAAAGGGTTCTAAGTAAATTCTTAAGATCTCATGAAAATTTTGAATCATGATCATACTCCAGTGAATTTATAAAATTCTTTCAATTGCATTGTACCATTTATGTTCTTTGTGTTTTTTATTTTTGAAATATAACAAATGAAGTTCAATGCATACATAGATTTGATTGAGCAAACAAAAAAAGTTGATTTTTTTTGAAAATTTTAGATAATGGTACTGAGGAAATTATTAAGCTCTGAGAAGAATTTTGGATCATGATCACACTCGAGCAAATTTATAAAATTCTAACAAGATTACTGCTCAATTATGTTCATTCTATTTTTGATTTTTTAAAGATAACAAATGAAGTTCAATTATTTTGAAAATTTTTGTATACGATCCTACACTTCCTAAGATTGTACCGTAAATTTTTCACATCATGATAAAATACATACAATTTTATAAAAAATCAGACAGTGTTTCTTCAATTTTTAGAAATATCTCAAAAATTCGGTTTTTCAATAAATTTTTATAGGAGATGACTTTATTATGGGTTATTGATCAATTTCGGTCATAAAACATCAAATTTCGGATTAAAATCCTGAGATCTCGGTGGTTTATACCGAGATTACTGTAACAATAAAAAAATTGAATTTTTTTCTTCGATCAGTATTTCAAAAATCGACCACATCCGATAAACTATATCTCAGCGAGATATCGCGAACCGGCGAGATTTTTAACCTGCCTCAGGATTCAAAACGCGGAGAATCCCGTCCCCCCATCCCATTGAATGCCGGACGCGGCACAGCGGCCAACGTTACGTACGTACAAGATCACCAGAGGAAGCTGACACCTCGGGCCCACCCCAACGCCTCCTACATAGCGTCGACGCGACACGGCACAGAGAGAGAGCCGTCTCGGATTCCCTTCCAGTCTTTCCCATCCCGCTGGCCCACCGCGCGGCGCCCGCGCGTGAGTCCTGAGACGCTGCGACACGGGCCCCACTTCCAGCTCCGCTCCAGCGCCGAGGCAGGCACGCACCGCCCTGCCTTTTAGTGCGGCTCGGCCATGGCTCGCATGTCAGGGACCGTACGGGTCTGAACGGGCGTCGAGACAGGGTTCAAACCGCCGCGGCCGGGAGGGGCAGCTCCGTCATTTCCTGGCCGAGGGGGAAACCCTAAATCGTTGCTCCCCTCCCCTCCCCACACGGTGGGCCCCACGCATGTGCCACCGGCCCTCTCCCTCTGCCCATGTGCCCGGTGCTCTCTCTCTCTCTCGTCACTTAAATCTCCTCACCACCTCAACAGTTTATTTCTGTTTCTCTCTCTCTCTTCCCCCCTCTTTCTCTCTACAACACAATGCCGACTCCCACCGCCTCCACAGCGCGGTGGCGGCGGCGCGGCCGCGGCGCCATCCTCACGATACTTCTAGCCCTGACGCTGGTTGTGGTTGTGGCGGCGGATACGTCGGCGTCGGACGCGACGGCGATGCGGGCGGTGGCGAGGGCGTTGGGCGCGGACAAGGCTCTAGGGTGGGACACCGACGACCCCTGCTCGCCCCAGCCGTGGGCCGGGGTGACCTGCGGCGCCGGCCGCGTCACCGCCATCCAGGCAAGGAACAGCAGCCTGACGGGCACGCTGGCGCCCGAGGTCCGCAACCTCACCGCGCTCACGCGCCTCGAGCTCTTCTCCAACTCGCTCTCCGGCCCGCTGCCGTCGCTGGCCGGGCTCTCCACGCTCCAGTACCTCCTGCTCCACTCCAACGGCTTCACCTCCCTCCCGGGGGACTTCTTCAAGGGGCTCACCGCGCTCACCGCCGTCTCGCTCGACGGCAACCCGCTCGCGCCGTGGCCGCTCCCCGCCGACCTCTCCGGCTGCACCTCCCTCACCAACTTCTCCGCCAACAGCGCCAACGTGTCCGGGGCGCTCCCGGACTTCCTCGGCACCGCGCTGCCGTCGCTCCAGCGCCTTTCGCTGGCGTTCAACCTGCTATCCGGGCCCGTGCCGGCGTCTTTGTGTGGCGCGCCGCTGCAGGCGCTCTGGCTCAACAGCCAGGCTGGGGACACCAGGTTCAACGGGTCGATTAGCTTTGTCGCCAACATGACCTCTGTGACGCAGCTGTGGCTGCACTCCAACGATTTCACCGGGCCCTTGCCGGACTTCTCGGGGCTCACCAACATTTGGGATTTGCAGCTCCGCGACAACCAGCTCACTGGGCCGGTGCCGGACAGTCTGGTCAAGCTCAAGTCTTTGAAGAAGGTGACCCTGACGAATAATTTGCTGCAGGGGCCGACGCCCAAGTTTGTTGATGGGGTGGATGTCGATATGGTGGTGAAAACAGAGCGGTTCTGCTTGCCAGACCCTGGGATGGCGTGTGATCCGCGTGTGAGCGTGCTGCTCGAGGTGGCAGCTGGGTTCATGTACCCGGCAAAGCTTTCAGACGGTTGGAGTGGGAATGACCCGTGCAATAATTTCGTTGGTGTTTCATGTCAAAGTGGAAATATTACAATCCTGAATTTCCCCAATATGGGGCTCAGCGGGAGCATCTCACCGGCTATTGGGAAGATAACCTCACTTCAGTCTCTGATTCTTTCAGATAACAACATTACTGGCACGGTGCCGAAGGAAGTTGCTGCATTGCCGTCACTGAAGGAGGTTGATCTCTCAAATAACAATCTTTATGGGAAACTTCCTACTTTTGCTGCGAAGAATTTACGGTTGAAAACTAGTGGTAACCCCAACATTGGCAAGGATGCTCCTGCGCCAATATCTGGATCAGGTGGTAGCACCCGCAACAGTACATCTGGTGAAGGTGGGGATGGAAGTGGTGAAGGCAATGGGGGTTCCTCTTCGTCTTCTGTTGGAGTCATTGCTGGGTCAGTGGTTGGGGCTGTCGCTGGACTAGGCCTTATTGCTGCATTAGGATTCTATTGCTATAAGAGAAAGCAGAAGCCTTTCGGAAGGGTGCAGAGTCCACATGCTATGATCATCCATCCCCGACACTCAGGTTCAGATCCTGACATGGTTAAAATCACAGTTGCTGGGGGAAATGTCAATGGTGGTGCAGCCACCAGTGAGACATATAGCCAAGCAAGCAGTGGTCCCCGGGACATCCATGTTGTTGAGACTGGAAACATGGTCATTTCAATTCAGGTGCTCCGCAATGTTACCAACAACTTCAGTGAGGATAACATCCTTGGTCGTGGTGGGTTTGGCACTGTCTACAAGGGTGAGCTTCACGACGGCACAAAGATTGCCGTGAAGCGGATGGAGGCTGGTGTTATGGGTAACAAGGGGCTAAATGAGTTTAAATCTGAAATTGCTGTGCTGACCAAGGTCCGTCACCGGAACCTTGTGTCACTGCTTGGCTATTGCCTCGATGGCAATGAGAGGATTCTTGTATATGAGTACATGCCACAGGGGACACTGAGCCAACACCTGTTTGAGTGGAAAGAAAACAATTTGCGTCCGTTGGAATGGAAGAAGCGATTGAGCATAGCGCTTGATGTTGCAAGGGGTGTTGAGTACCTGCATAGTCTTGCGCAGCAGACCTTCATCCACAGAGATTTGAAACCATCGAACATACTTCTTGGTGATGACATGAAGGCAAAGGTGGCAGATTTCGGACTGGTCCGGCTTGCACCAGCTGATGGGAAGTGTGTCTCAGTGGAGACGAGACTTGCTGGCACTTTTGGATACCTTGCCCCAGAGTATGCAGGTGATCATCATATATTTCTTTTGCTTCAGATTTCTGATTTTTTGTGTTCAATTCGATAAACGAGCACAATATATTTAAACTAATGCATATCCAAAATAGCATCATCGAATAATTTCATATTTAGAGCTTTAGCCTGAAATGATCATTCTATTGGCATTTAGTTCTCAGGCCTTACTGTTTGAAAGACTTAATGGTTTATTTCTAGGTATTTAGGTGCTTTGATTCTAAAGGGATCAAAATTTAGTGGAGTGTGTGATATCTGAAAACTATTGAAATGTGTTAATCAACCATATATGAAATCTTCGATGATCTTTTCAGTGATGAACTCTGACGAGTTTGTGTCCTGAGTAGGTCCATTTAATCAGAAGTTAACATCTTATTTGATCTTTTACTCCGAATGATTTTATCTATGGTTGAATTAACTGTTCTGTTTACATAAAGTATGAATGTTGCAATGTACGAACATGGCAGTTTATCAGTGTGCCTCTTATAAATGTGAACACCAACATTGACAAACATATTCATAAGAAGATTTATTTTGCCTGCTGGACCAGTTTTCTCCCTTCTAATATAAAGACTTTCAATAGCCCCGGAGCATTAATGGAGCTTTAATTGTACCTTTAGCTGGAACCTAGCACTGTCCAGCATCTTCCCACCAGGAAATACGATCATCTAAGTAGGAAGCCGTATCATCCTTACTGCCTTGTCCTAATTGGTGATCTGAGCAAAGCTGCACATTTTAAAAGCATTTGTTCATCAGTTTATATCTGTCACTTGCAATATATGTGTAACACAGAGTTAACATTTTGTATGCAGTTACTGGACGAGTGACCACAAAAGCTGATGTCTTCAGCTTTGGTGTCATCTTGATGGAACTTATCACTGGACGCAAGGCGCTTGATGAGACTCAGCCTGAGGATAGCATGCACTTAGTCACATGGTTCCGGAGAATGCAGCTCAACAAAGACACTTTCCAGAAAGCAATTGACCCGACTATTGACCTCGATGAGGAGACATTGGCTAGCGTTAGCACTGTTACAGAGCTTGCTGGACACTGCTGTGCTAGGGAACCACATCAGAGGCCCGACATGGGCCATGCTGTCAATGTACTCTCTACTCTTTCGGATGTGTGGAAACCGTTGGATCCAGATTCAGATGACAGCTACGGTATTGACCTGGACATGACACTGCCTCAAGCATTGAAGAAATGGCAGGCCTTCGAGGACAGCAGCCATTTTGATGGTGCGTCCTCTTCCTTCCTCGCAAGCTTGGATAACACCCAGACAAGCATCCCGACGAGGCCTCCAGGATTTGCAGATTCGTTCACGTCTGCTGATGGACGATAGACGTGGAGCATGTGTTAAACCGTAGAGGCTCTGCGAAGGCAGAGCGGTCAAGTGATCCTTTTGTTCATTCCTTTAACAACACCGCCCGGGGCGGCTTCTCATGTTTCTTGATTTGGCTTTGTGCTGCCTGTCAGCTTCCCTTCGTTCATGTATTCGGTGATCTTGACTGAAGAATTGCCTGGAAGTTTGCAACTAACAGTTCTGTTCTGTCTAAGCTTAAAGTAGAAGATTGCTAGGGTTGTTGGGTTGTATGTAACATTAATCTGTTGCAAGATTAAGTTGTTCCATGTTCTCAGCAGATGCTCAGTTGTGATCGTTGTCTCTATTTTCTTTCTGGGACTATCATGACACTACCAGTACTAGATCACTTATTTCAGGTCTCTGACATCTGTCCAAAATTATTGAGCAGATAGATGATACCCTGTCGTGTGTGTGTGTAACCAGGTTGGAAGCATAAAACTGGTAGGTTTTGGTACCTGAAGGGGGCAAGGTACTCTGGTGCGGCTCCGATCTCCAATGGTCAAGCTGCATCCGATGATCCAGTGAGCTAATCCTGACGTGCCGTTGTATCTAAAGCACGTGTATGTCTCCATTTGGTGCTTGGAACTTGGAAGCTTTGGATTTCAGATTGTGCGACGTAACAACGGCACAACTCCCATGTTAAGACACCTACCTGCGAAAGGAGCCCTGACAGCGATGCGTCCCTAAATCAATGTCTACTTAGCAGCCTATAATTAAGATGAGACAAGAGGCATAGGGGAAAAAGGATGTGACCCTCTCAATATCTGGTGAGAAATGCCATCCAGTTCTCTGATTGCGACTCAAATGCATGGCCTTGTTCTATCAGATTTGAACGCAGAGACTTGCGCAGTCCGGTCAGTTCTTGCACAGAATTGTGTGAGCTGGGAGCCTTGGACAGAAAACCTATCTTGATAAGGAGTTATCGTCATCTAGTACTCTTACCTTTCCCAGCTATGTCAATCTCAAATCCAGGATGGCACAGCGGCAGCTTCCCAAGAATGGGGCCGGTGGACGCATAATTGGACATAGATACTCCTTCTGTCTAGATTTATAGGATGTATTTTCTCTTGTTACATAGACCAATGAGATATTAAAAATGATCGGAGTACCTCTAATAATTATCTCTAAGTACTATATTCAATACATTTACGTAGAGAATATAAAATAAATCTTGATATTTATTAGGATTATAAAGAGAGTATCATACTATTTTTGTATTAAAACATGACATATGTCCTATATTCATGGGTAAGACCATTAAAAAATGAGCAGTGCTTCAATGCTTTTCCTCTCAATACAAGTTGCACAAATCTTGAAGCAAGTGAAGGGGTAAGTAATCACTATCTACTATTAATTCATGCTTTAATATTTGTGCAACTATCAAGAGGAAAAACTTGAAAACACCTCTCTTAAAAAATACGTCATATTTTATTGAGTATATTTAGACCTGTTTTATGAATTGCCATTGGCCTGCGGGTCCTATTTTTTTTTTTTTGGTGATTGCCTTTGAATTGCATTTCCTCTCGCTGCTCTCCTTTGCACCATCTCGGCTACTCCATTTTGGGATATTTGTGACTAGAGGCTGACTCGCGGGTTGGGTTGGACAGCGCCCTTATCGTGTGGGAAAGTTTCCTTCGGGTTTGGTTGGCTTCGGCGGCGGGGACCATGTTTCGCTGTCCAAAGTGCTCCAAGAAAAGTCGGTTTTCCCCCAGTGAATTGGTTGTTAAGGCTACTCAATTTATTATTAACATATATACATTTGCTTTGTCCTATATAAAACAGTGAGAAAAGATGAGAGAGAAAAGAACCGACTTTATTTAGTAGTCAGCATCGTACGGAAAAATAGATGTTATCGTCGGTTAAAAGTCGGTGTTAGAGCCAACGCAAGTTAGTACTTTGCTAATAGCCACAAAGATAAAGTTAGTATTGAATGCATAAATTAAATGCTTTAGTGTTTCTCTAAAGACAATTTTTAGAGATAGTTATTGTACAAATTGACTTTATTACTTACTTTAGATAACATGGATGAGAGATGGATAAAATAGAGGCTTTATTATTGTCCTTGCTCTTAGTTTGCTGTATTTGTAAGAACTACACGAGCAGACGCACAACCGTGTTACGATAGATACTCGTATGATCTATGCTTCCCAAGTAAAAAGGAAAACGCAAGTTTTAAAGGATGTTAAATGCCCGATTTGCAACACGGCATTTCAAAGACATATAATTGTAATGGCATGTTCGGTAATTGGGAATGCCAGGGGGGGGGGGGGGGGTATGACTATGGTACAGCAAAAAAAAATGTTTGAGGGACGTGATAGTAGCGCGTCCCTAGCTTCCCATTAGAATCAACAACCGCGCACATTCAACCAACACCGTTTGAACACAATTCATTAAGCGCCAGTTTGGAACATTGGAATTTTGCTGAAAGATATTACGGATCCTGTATGGAAGCTGGAAATTTTTCCGCGTTCTAAGCGGCACCTCGATCGGACGAAAACGAATTCTCCATTGTCCTACGGCAATTTGCAGCGCTAAACCGAAGTACCATCACAACCTGGCCGCTCGCTCACCAAGGCTCTGCGTGGGGCGAAGGCACGGGACGAAAGCGCATGGACGGCGACGTGCGCGCGCTGTTCGGATGGCGAGAGATTGGCACGCAGACAAAAAAAGACAAAGAACAGCTCATCAGGCAAGCTGCAAGCGGGCAAGCAAAGCGCGGCGAGGCGAGCCACTTGGGCGGCGCGAGACCGGCCGACCGGTGGCATTCATGCTGTCGATCTCTGCGTGCGTTGCGGGCGTGGCGTGCGGACCGCGCCCGGGCCCTCTCCTCGTGATCCCTCCCTTTCGAGCAAAACAGGATCGGATAGGGCCAGACACCTCGAGAGCATCGGTGTATTTGAAATACATGAAAAAGAAGAAGATAAATTCAGTCTAAATATTGATTTTCACTGTTTAGCACTATTTATTTTTATTTATTTTTTTATATCTTTTAAATACGATTGAGTTTGGTTTTTAAATTTTGCAAGATTGTATAAACTCACCTTCCCTACTTATGATAATTTTTCAAAACTTTTACACGTGAATTTCACGGTAACGGTGGTTTTCACTGGATATGTTACCACATATATATACATACATATATATATATATATATATATATATATATATATATATTATAATTACTTGGGACACCATGGTGCCTAGGCACCATGATCTAAAAAGGATATTTTTCCTATGTATTTTCATACGAATTTTTTTGAAATTTTTAGGATCTTGAGTTTAACTAGTTTACTAACTAGTTCAAACAAGTTTGAACTGAAATTCAAAATATAGTTTCCTTTTGATGATAGTTTGGTTGTAGGTATGTCTTGATTTTATATATAAATCAAAGCAAAGCATGTGATCAAACTCGTTCAAAATCTTTGAATTCAGTATATTTTTTTAAAGGTATGTGTTTCATTTGAATTATTACGGATGGGTATATACCCTAAAACTGAAATTTTTGAAAATTATACTCGAATATGGCTTGAATTTATGCATTTGAAATCATGGTGCCTAGGCACCATGGTGCTATTCCGCTTCTATATATATATATATATATATATATATATATATATATATATATATATATATATATATATATATATATATATATATATATATATATATATATATATATATCTTTAGCCTTCTTTCAAAAGAAATTTCAAATCTAACTTCATTCTCAACCGCAGAAGCAACAGCAGACAATACGTAACACGGCTCTATATATATATATATATATATATATCTTTAGCCTTCTTTCAAAAGAAATTTCAAATCTGCTCTGCTCCCCTAACGCGGCAGGTACCTACAGAGCTCGAGCACCGCAAGTACTTGCCCTGCTAAGCTCAGGTACTATGGTAGCTTGTCTGCCGCGGTGTGTGCGGTGTCGACGATCTATCGCAGTAGGGAAACGAGGTAAATGGCATGTGTCTCCTGTCAGTGCTTTTACGGTTGAAAAAAAAAATAGATTTATAAGTTTTGTTCGGGAGCACAAGCTTCCGGACACCTCAGCATCCCGCGTCGCTTTTGTCCTCGCTGTATTCTCGCAAGCTAATCTGTTAGAGGCCTATTTTGGGAGTAGGGGTTGTTTGGAACGCAGGAGAGGAACCGACAAAATTTCGGCGTCACAAACGGGTTTCAGAATGCAAGAATTTCGCAAAGGTTCTTGCAGGCGTTGGCTGCAACGTGATCCACTGAAGTTCATGAACGTAAAATCACCAGTTTTCATGAAAATTTCGACGGTACAACCCGGGGTGGATGTGGATCTACGGTCCTACACCCTTCGGCCCTAATGCATTTGCATGCGTTGATTTTTACCATGATCTTAATGGACGCAAGCAGTTAACGGAGTAGATGATTTGTTGAGCCAAAGGAACGAAATCCCACGATGTAATTCTTTACTATAGCTAGTTCTTCCAATTTTCACATCCGAACCTCAGTTTTTACCAAGTTTTACACTGGCCCTGGCCCTGGCCTGTGGCGGGCATGGCCGCATGATTAGCTTAGCCCTCAGGGATAGCCGAGCGCGTACGAGGCAGACTAGTGTGACGAACTTTCGTGGTTTTTTCTGTTCAAAAAGGGCTAAACACGAGACGTCGTGCTCGGCATTGCGATAATCGCGGCTTGAAAAGGTTGTTGCATCGCTGTTGTGCCCAGTGTCTCAATACTCTGATTGACTAAAATGAAAGGCATCCAGTAGGGTCCGACGTGTTCGTGGCCCAACTGGAAGATGGATGGAATATCACAGTACTCCGTCCGTACATTGAAGAGTAAATCTTACAAAACTATGTCTGTTTTGTACAAATTATAAAAATAATATAGATTTTAGTTTCTATTTTACAAAACTATAGATTTTAGGAGAACTTATGCTGCAAAACTACATATTTTAGAATTGATCGTTTCTTGTAACGGGTTTGACAATGTGGGCCCACATGACAGTCTCACGCACCCTCATTTCCCGTTTCACTCGTGTGTGAGGTTACTATGTGGGCCTAAGTTGTCAGACCCATTAAAAAAATAATTAATTCTAAAATCTATAGTTGGATGATACAAGTTCTCCAAAATCTGTAGTTGTAGTTTTATGAAATTTACTCTATGTAAAAGAATATTGTTTTGGATATGGACACAGACCTTAAAACGTGACTTTGATCACTAATACGCATTGTAATATATTTATAGAACCCAATAAAATTTTATCATTATAAAAGTACTTTTCGAGACTATTGTCAACGGAAAACTCTTAACAGCAGCACCGCATCCCTGTAGCGATTGTTATCTAGCAGCATATACCACTTGCCAGTCGATTCTTCAGTAAATCGGCAAATTCGATGATATATAAACATGAACAAAAGTCAATCTCGGACGAAATGTTGGTGCAGAGCAATAACAAACATGAAGGAGTGATACTTGAAATATTTGTAAAGGTTTCACCTTCACAAAAATGGTGGGCATGTGTTGCCGCCAGATTTTAGCAGGTAAAATAGTCGGCAAAATTATTTTTGGTATTTGAGTAATTATAAGAAAATATCGGGATTTTTCCAAAAATCAGGATCAATTATTGGGCATACTACAAAATCGTTACAAGATATCGACTAAGGAAAGGTAGATTTAAGAAAGGAAATTGTGAACAGAAGATTGGAAAAGAGAAGATTTGAACATACAAGGACTCTATCTAAGGAAAGGTTGAGTCCACACGACGAGAGACTTGAAGCACAATTCAAAATTGAGTTGATTGTTTTAGGATATAAATACCCTGCACTGGTTTACAAGAAAATATGCACATACCAATCTTTACTATTTTTTGCATATACTTTTCCTGTACCTTAGGAATTAGCTGTTGCTAGTAGGATTTTACTTTCGTAGTTCGACTTTAATCAATATTGCTTCGTATAGCCGTCGTGTTAATCAATATGAGATTATGCCTATCCCCTATTTTGAGATCTCCTTCCAGTTTGTTATCGGTTCATATCAATGTTTTGTACAAAGATCAACTTTCGTTCATATTTAACTGTCATCAACTTTGATGATTTACTGAAATCCGACTGACACGTTGTATACGCTACTAGAAAACATCGTCCGCAGAAACGCGGTGCTGCTATCAGGGATTTTTCGACGACAACCGTTTGAAAGTAGTTTGGAAGCAAAGGAGATGCTCGTCGACTGACGCACATCCTCTGCATGCCTTCTGTTGCTGCTGGGCACTTTGCGGCCGAAGCATGGTATGGTTTGGAGAGAGATGATCTGAACTTATCATCGCGACAAGAGATCTCAAGCCCTCGACTCTTTGATGTCGAGCGTCCATTCCTGATCTGGTCCAAGACCTGGACAATGAATGACCAGTCCAAACGAAAGGTTTGTGATACACACAAAATGGAGCCCACTAGGGTGAGATCAGCTACGAACCGGAGCTGGGTGCCTGGGCCAACGCTAACACATTTTTCATGGCATTGACCCACACTCATTTCAAAATTGGGCCGTTACATGGGCCAGGCTTTACATGGAATCACTCGCTACATTTGATTTGATTGGTGCAGCAGCATGTTGCCGCGGAAGTTTTGAATAAAAACGGGCTAGCAGTCTCTTTCTGTTGAAAATATTGGGCTCCCAATGGCCCAAGGATAGATCGACACTCATTATAAATGGAAGCGCCCTGTTTGTTTCGACTTTGGCTTTTAGCTTAAAGCTAGTTTTTTGGCTTAACGAGTTTTTAAGCAAGACATGCTGTTTGGTATCCTGGCTTTTGACGAGTTGGATGGTGTAGCCAGGGTTCACAAAATCAGCAAAAACTGCGGTTTTTGAGCGTACCACTGCGGTTCGATATCCAAAACCGCTCGGTAAACCGTTTTAATTTAAATTTTAAAAAAAATTATGCATTGAAAACCGCTCAAAAACCGTTGAAAAACCACAGTTTTCGCTCGAAAATCGTTTCTTAAAAACCGAGCGGTTTCTCGCGAAAAACCGAATGGTTTTCGATTTTTTTGATTTCTTAACCCTTCAGTTTCTGACAGTTTTCGAGCAGTTTTTCAAGCGGTTTTTGCGATTTCAAATTTTGAACTATTTTTCGAAATTCGGTTTTTTGAACCCGGGTGTAGCTTATTGATAAAAAGTTTAAAATACCCTTTAAGGTTGTAAGGACTTTTCTTATGTATTGATTTATCTAATACAAATGTTTTATACTTTTTTCACCGAATGTCGTATTGAAAAACATAGATTAATCTTGAGATCAAACTTCATTCTGAGCATAATTATTTATCAACTTGATCCGGGTCGGTGGAGGAGAAAGGAGGCTAAGGACGGCGGAAGAGGGAGGAGGGAGGAGGTCGAGGACGGTAGAGACCGGAGCGGCGGAGGGAGAAGACATGTCGCACAGGGGAGTGAGAGAAGACGAGGAGAAATGAGGAGATGAGAGAAGGATTCTTGAGTTTATATATGATAGAATTTGGTGGGTAATTTTGGAGACTTCCAGTGGCAAAGGGTTATTTCATCCCAAAAAGCCCAAAAAAGCACCTCTCATCTATCTTTTGGCTTATAGTTATACGGAGGCTTTTGACTTTTTTAAGCCTGACTTAAAAGTCAGTCATTTATTTCGGCTTTGGCTTTTCTGCTTTTAAGCCAGTGAAAAAGCCGAAACAAACAGGGCCTAAGCAGTAAACGTTATAGCAACTAGTTTAATATAGCTTCGGAACTCAAGTTTTTAGAACATTCTAAACAAAAGTTTCGATGAGTTTTAGATTTTAGAACTCAAGTTTCACCCCATTTCAGCTGATGAGTTTGTAACAAGTTTAAGCAAGTTTCAATCTAGAAGTTATAAAAAATTCAACCAAAGTTTTGTCAAGCTTCACAAAGAAAGCGCACACAAAAAAGAACAACAAATCTTGGCATGCTTAGTTGTGCTTATGGTACTGCCCTTGCCACTTGCAAGCATCGTCGCCTTCTCCCCCTGCTTGCCCAAGGGGTGAAGCCATAACCCGAAGTTGCCCCATGATGCGCACGACGACGAAGTTTAGCCGAAAGGCGATGTGGGCAGAGTCGGCGTTATACCGCTTTGTGGCCCAGATGAGGAGGCAAGTGAGACTCGTGGGATCTGGTGGATCCCGTCTCCGGTGACAAGGAAGACAACAGAATCCAGTGGATCCCATCGTATGCATCCTCCTCCCGCCAAACTTCAGGCTGAGTTCGCGCTTGCAGAGCCGCTGCTTCTCGGGCGTCGACTTGCTTACCTGCGGCCTTGCTGTAAGATCGAGGATGCCGACTAGAGGAGGATAAATAGACGGTTTTAAAAATTATCTCTTAAAATCACTTTGGCCAAAACCTAATTTATATGCGTAAGCGTAAATCAAATGGTTTTGTCCAATCAAGGCCTAAATCGTCTAGTCTCAACTAAGTGCACCAACAACCTAAATCTATGATCAAGGTTTATGATCCTAGGTTAACAAGTAGACAATTAAATTCTAGGAATGTAAATTTCAATAATATAAATGAGCAATGGAAAGCAAACCATGACTGACATACAATCTTTTTACCATGGTGTTCGAAGACTTGCCGGTCTCCCCTAATCCACGTTGAGGTAAGCCCAAACGAATTGGACTGTCTGCATGAATTAAGCCAAGCATCTCGATTCCATTAGCGGTAGCTCTTTCCCCCTCCGGGTAGGTGAGTTCCAACCTTTATAACTTGCTGGGCCTTCTCACAATCTCCTTGAGAAGATCATCGACCACGACGTCTCGACGCCATCAAGGTGTCGGTAAACACTAAGAGTAATAGGTCGAACTTCTTGCTTGATCCTCACCAAGTGCAACACATGCACAAGGATGATCAATCCTTCTCTAGATTCAACATATGCAACTAGAGACCTTCTCTCCTTGCTCATAAGGTGCAACACATGCACAATTAAGAGAAAAGGCTCACACTAGCTCAAGAGAATACAAATAAAAAACCAAAGAGATTCTACACAAGAAACACTAGCTCATTTGCATCTCAAATCACTCAAATATGGCTTTATGAGCTCTAGAGGTTTTGCTCTCAAGTATATGCCTCAGATGGGTGTAAGAGCAGCATCAAACACCTCCTAACTCGGGCCCTTTTATAGCCCCTTAAGAAAACTAGCTGTTGGGGGAAAATGCCCAAAAATCAGTAATTTTCGGCACTACTGCCATGGAAGGAGCGGTAGTACCGGCCTCAACCTCAATGGATAGTTTTATGTATTAAATGCACAAAAACTAGATGTTGCTATAGTACCCTCGCACTACTAGCATGTAAACCCCGGTAGTGTCGGTCATTTTGACCCCAAACAACTCCAAAACACCTCTCTAAAAAATAACTACCGGTCTTCCCGAGCGTACTATCGCTCGGATGGCACTACCGCTGCCCAAGGGTGGTTCTACCGCCCCAACATTTTCAATAAAACTTAAAATCATCATAACTTTTTACTCCAAAGTCCGATTTAGATGTCTTAGACTCTATAGAAAGCTTATCAAGAGGGCTACAATTTCCACCTTTTTTAAGATTTAAGCAACCACAGATATTTCCAAATATCACAAAAACTCAAATGTAGCCACTCAAGTCTAAAATCTTATTTTTCTCAAAATCCCTCGCATTGACATGATCAAGAGCGTGAGTACAAGCTAGCAAAAGTCAATAAGATTAAATCTTGAACTATGTGATGATCAACTCATGATCAAAACATTTTGCAAAACACATTTGCAAATCCTAGTCACATGCTCGAAAACTAAATTCATAAACACCAGCTTATTTGCAAAACACATTTGCAAATAACAAATCTATGCAAATAAAAGCACAAAGATTATTCATGAACTCAAACATAGCCATGTAATGATCAACACATGATCTCTAGAAATTTGCAAACTCTAGTCACATGCTAAGAAGAGCACTTACATGAACTTCAATATTTTGCACAACACATTTTGCAAAACAACATTAAGTATGAGCTTTAAATATTTGCAAATCAAAGCTCCATACAAAGAATACATCAATAAAATTGCAAGCATGAGCTATAACTATTTGCAAAACACACTCATAATTATTTTCTCCATACAAAAACTAAATCAAGAGGTGAGCTAGTCCAAGCGAGATTAAGCCATCAACACATGATGAGACTCAAGCTATATGGCTCCACTCCTCTTAATAATTCAACAACCTATACTAGTAACTTGGTCTCCCAACCAAACACCGAGATCGCTAAAATACTAGGAACACATCCTTAGCCCTATGCTAGTTATATCTTTGCCTCGCGCAACCATTTGAAGCTTTTGCTTGATGACTACCATCATCTCTCCAAGTACGGGTCTTTGTCTTTGTCGATGTCCAAAATCTTGGGTCCCTTAATCGAACTTACATAAATTTTATGATATGTGGGCCCCTGGATATCGAAATGGAAACAATGGAAAATATGGGAATGCTTATTTATTAGCCAAGCGGCTGTGACAGAAATGTTTTAGTACAGAATGATATATGTGATTGCAGAAGGCTAATCACAGATTACAGGTGATGCTATTGATTGCGGGATGAATCGATTATTCTTTACAGTGCATATTGGCCCCCTATTTATCCTTGATGAAGAGGCGACAATTGAATTCCAGGAGATGTCTTCCGTCAGACGATGTCTTCTCGCCAAAGGGCGCCTTTTCTGGTGATAACCTCCAAGTGGTTATGCATTTCTGTCAGATGATTGTCCGCATGGAAGGCTGTGCGAGAAAACCACTTGCCCCCGATCAGTTTGCTAGTCGGGGAGGGGGGCGATCAGTTTGCTAGTTGAAGACGACCAGTATGAAGCTAAGTTTGACCATCCTTGACTGAACTGGTCGAAAATCTATTCGTTCGGATAGGGATGGGCTTTTTGACTTGATGCATTATGGGCTTAAGTTTAACAAGCCCATTTACTAGCGCATAGTCACGAATTTATAAAAAAAAGAGGGCCAAAAAGGAAAGCAAGGTCCTAATCCTCGTCAGGTAGCCCCCAAGTCTTAAGAAATAAGAATTTATTACTCAAGGCTTTTTGTTTTCTGTGACTGCATTGGGTTATGTACCCGTTACTTACCGATTTTAGGCGTGGATACATAGGGTATCCTTGCAATTATCTTTGAAAACGGAACCGACGCCTGATCATTTTTAATGCGCATAATATATAAAGGGATGAAGATCTTCTGAATCAAGAAAGATTCACTTTCAAATTCTTTTAGCTGTTTTAAGTTTTTCATCATCCACTCTTTTTACTTTTCCCATCAAATAAGATGAGGAATATAATCAAGGATGAATGATGAAAAACTTAAACACCTAAGAGAGTTCGAGGATATCATTTGATTCAAACTTCAAACTTTCTTAGTTATGCAAGCTTTTCAGAGAGTAAAAAACTTTTCAATTGTTTGAGTTACTCATCATCTCCCTCTGTTTCTCCATCACTAAATATGATGAGGGTATGATGAAGAGGGGATGATGGGGAATTCAAATATCTGAAAGAGTTTTTAAGAATTGCTTTAAATTTCAAGCCTTCTCTTAGTTCTTAAGGCTTTTCATCTTCAGTCCTTTTATCTTCTCCCATCGGATATGATAGAGAGTATGGTTAAGGAAAGGAGGTGAAAAGTTTGAAGGTCTAAAAGGAGTTTGAGAAAATCAAGTGTTGTGTCAATTGCCATTTATTGAACAGTTTACTTTTTCTTGGAAACTGAAACGGTGTCCTAAACTGTTAATCATTAGGCTATATAAGAGGTGGTCAATCCAATCGGAATTTTTCAAGCCCTTACTGCTTTTTCAAGTGTAGAATTCTCTTAAACTACTGCATTTCCTAGTCTTCGTCCTCTTCTTCGTAAACCCAATGGCTATGGATAAGTCCATCTTGACCGAGGGAAGGATCAAGGAGTTAGAAGACCAGGGATTGATTCCTCCCGCGCAATGCTGTGGTGGGATCCTAGCGGAGATGACACAAAGCCGGTGCCCCAAGAAGGGCGCCTCGTATTGTTCGCTGCTCTGGTGAGGTTAGGGTTTCGCCTCTCAGAGAGTGAATTTTTTGTCGATGTTCTCGATCACTATGAAATTGAGTTACATCATCTTCCTCCCAATTCTATCCTCATTTTGAGTGTCTTTTCGCATCTTTGTGAGGCATTTTTGGGGATTCCTCCTCCAGTCCGTATTTCCCGCTTCTTCTATCAATACACAAAAAACAGCAAAAGCCAAAACCTGTTCGGGAGTGCTTATTTTAAGCTCTAGGACAAGATGGCCTCTCAATATCCTTCTCTCCAGACCAAAGATACCTGGCGCGATTACCAAAAAGAGTGGTTTTACTCGGAGATTCCCAGGGGAAGCTGTTTCCATTTTACTGGGAAAGCGGCCCCGAGCTGGACTAAGACCGACATGAAGAGGAAGAAGGACTCGCTGGTCCTCACCGATGAGGAGAAGGACATTGCAAAAATAATTGGAAAAATGGTAAAAAGAGGTCTGACGGGGCAGAAGATTGTTTATGACTTTCTGCTCCATAAAATTAGTCCTCTGAAGAGGCGGTACTGATTTGCCTGGAGGCTAGAGGGCGACCAAGATTCGACAAAGGACGAACCTAGAGGTAATTGAACTCTCCATGACCAACCTCTTTAATTTTGACTGTAGGACTATAATAATAATAATTTTTTATTTCTCCGATCAGTGCTGACCGCTGAGGAGGCCTGGTCGAGAGTTGTGTATATGTTGTGCATCTCTGCTGACGGGTTCGACCTGGCTGCTTTGGATAAGCAGCCATCCAGTCTGATCAGGCAGACAGATTAGTTCATAAATGAATGCATTATGGTAAGCACCAATTTTTTTTTAAAAAAATCTAATTGCCTTTTATGTTTTTGGCAACTGAACGATTTTTTTAGATGCATGGTCGGAAGAGACCTGCCGAGCAGTCTAAGGTTTCACTCTCAGATCCTCCGATCAAGAAGATGAAGACCAGGAGTGCTCCTTCAGCTACAGTTACTGCTGATGCTAAGACTAGTGCTGAACCGACCATCACTGGTCAAGCTTTGGCGCCGCTCAGGGCAATGCGCTCTACGCGCATTCATGACACCGCTCAGGGCAAGGTGTCATTTGCTGCAGAGATGTAGACGAGAACTTGTTCCCAGGTGCGCCCCAAAAAATGGTTTAACCGCAATTGGGATCATCAATTTTGGCATCTTCTGACTTTCCCATTTGTTCAGGGCGAAAGTGAATATTTGGAGGATAACGTTCCTCTAATCATAAGAAGAAAAATGAAGATCTCCACTTTGGAAGCTTCTACCCCTCTTTTATCCTCGGAGATAGACTCAGGAATTTAATGCAGGTATGCATATATTTTATTCTGAGTATTTATCTTCAGAATTATTTTTAATTTTGGATTATCTACTCTCAGTCCCCAGGCAACTGCTCTTGATCCCTCTGAAGACCAGGATGTGGCTGCACAGGTCGGTGCCGAGGCTGACCCACTAGTTGTCCTAGAGACAACCAGTGAGGAGAATGTTTTGGCCCTGACCATAGAGGCTGCTCCGACCAGTGGGCAAGCAACCCTATATAATACTGAAGGTGAAGATCCTTTGGCCGTTGGGGGTGAGCCACTGGTCGGTCAAGATCCATCAACTACGAAGGAGATCAACATTCCTCCAGTGGAAATATCCGAGGTGATCAGGACGACCACAATTGTTGAAGAGGAGGCTTCTGCTAGTAGGGAGATCGGAAAACTCCTTCCTACAGAGAAGACATTGGTCGTTCCGACTAGTGAGGATGTATTGCCTGAAAGAGCGATCATCTGACCAGTGGACCTACCACTGGCCTCTTCCTCCGGTCAGCCTGACTAGAGAGATTTTAAGCAATTTTTTGACAATTTGCACGCAAAGGTATTTATCTTTATTTCTATTTTTCAAGAAAGATAACTCTTATCTCATTTGCTTTTTTGCTTTTTTATAGCATTTACAAGAAATATTCGACTTGTTAAAATAGCAGGCGAAGACTTTGGCAAAAGCCGAAGTAGAAAAAATAAGAAAGTAAGTATTAGCCTTTACTGTTATTCTTTCTTTCTTCTAACTTATCTATTTTATTCTAATACATCTTCTTTAATACAGACAAGAAGAACAAATAAATAAATTAGAGAATGAACTCCTCTTTGCTCAAAATACCACCAAGGGGTATAAATTTGAGCTTATTGCCACAAAGAGGTATTATGAGGAAAAAACTACTAGACTCCATGAGGCTTTTTAAGAGAAATGAAGAAAAACTTCAAAGCCTCTCCGAGGAGTATAAGAATATTCTTCAAGCAAAGGAGTCTGAGATAGCAGGTAAAACAGAATCTTTGACTTGTTTTTTAAACTCAATTTTACCGGATAAAACTGAATTTATGAAATCAATCTTTGCAGATTTGAAAAAGGCCATCAAGTCTCAACTTTCCTTCTGGAAAGAAGAAAGAAAAAAGGCTGAAGAACAGAGGTCGGTAATGAAAGATGAAATGGAAAGACTCACCGACCATCTGAGAATCTTCATCAAAGACTTGGCCACAATTCAGAGAGGTAGGATATCTACCCTCAACTTTATTCTTGAACAACTTCAGAAGATCGCGACGGATTTAAAGGGAAAAGAAATACAACTTACAAATCCGTTGTTTGAGGAATTGGTTGAGGCAGTAAAAGATCAGATGACTATCATCCAGAAGCAAATCTCCCTCATGGCGCAGACCATGAAAAAAGCACTTCAAGTTTCGATTGCTTCCCAAGTAGGTACCATCTTCGTCAAGTTGAGGCACTTATACAAAGATGTAGTCGAACTGGAGAAATTGGCTCCCGACCTGAAGCTTAGCACTCAAGAAGAGATTAATAGAAAACGTGCAGAAGTAGCTTCTGCCATTGAGACATACATGAGCAATGTAAAGATCACATATAAATAGAATGTATGACTTTATTGAAATGAAAAAAAATATCTTTTTGTGTCAAATTCTGCTTTGTGTGTATTTCTATATATTGTTCTAAGTATATCACTTACTAGCCCCCAACTGTTTGTGTACTGAACAATTATGTGTTCGGAATACAAATAGTTTTATAAACTCCGACCAACTTTGTCACGTAGTACTTGGTATGAACTAGCAGTAGATCGGAGATAAAGTCATGCTAATGAGTTTCAATGCAGTAAGAACTGGCTTACAAGAAAAGTTTCTATTAGATATTATCTCACAATCCGACCAGCAACCTTATACGTTGTGCTCAAAGAGGTCATTCAGAAAATGTCTTTCATGAAATCCCAGGAAATTGTTAGAAATAGACACAACGTAGAAAAAATAACGACTAAAGAAATTATATATGTAAACGGAAAAAAGATGCTTATTTACACATAGAACATGCGAAGATGCTAGATATTCCAAGCGTTGGATAGAATTCTTCCATTTTCCATAGTAATCCGAACAGAACCTAGTTGTACAATCGATACTACAGTAAAAGGACCTTCCCATTTGGGAGATAATTTATTCAAATTAGACTGATTCTGTATACGCCTTAGAACCAAGTCTCACACGTTTAATGTACGTGGATGAACTCTTTTATTGTAATATATTTTTAGGCCTTGCAGATAGGCCGCTGACCTGATTAATATTTGGTCTCGCTTTTCTTCTAAAAGGTTAACGTCGTTTTCGCGTTGTTCCTTTTGATTAACTTGTTCGTAGAGCCGTAGACCAGTTGAAAAGGAGTTTCTCATGTTGCTTTGCTGGTCGTTGTTCTAATGGCCAAGAGCACAGAGTAGAGGTCGTCCACCCAAGCCCCGAGCGTTTGGTAAGACGATCAAACACTCTTTTCTTTATGCCTTGCATAATCTGGCCATTAGCTCTTTCAATTGCTCCATTACTCTGAGGATGAGCGACTGAAGCGAAGCAAATTTTCGTGCCTATTTCATCACAATAATCTTGAAACAGACCACTAATGAATTGTGATCTATTATCAGTAATTAGTCTACTAGGTACTCCAAATCTATTGACTATATTTTCACAAAGAATTTTTTCGTAACTTGCGCTGTAATAGATACTACAGGCTCAGCTTCGATCCAATTTGTGAATGTGTCAATTGCAACAAATAAAAATTTGAATCCATTAGTTGCTCTTGGTAAATGTCCTACTATATCAATTCCCCATGTCGAAAATAGCTATGACAAAGGTATTACTTGCAGTTGATTAGCAGGCAAATGTACTTGACGAGCATGGAATTGACATTGCTCACAAGTTTTTATAACATGCATGGCATCCTGTAAAGCCATTGGCCAATAAAATCCTTGTCGGAAAGCTTTACCGACCAATATTATGTATGAAGCATATGCTTCACACAAGCTCCCATGTATCTCATTTAACAATGTTTTTCCTTGTTATTGGGTTATACATTGCACGAGAACACCATGTGTGCCCTTCCTATATAGGGTATTGTCGAGAAATTTATACATTCGCGTATTTCTAATTAATGTCTTTTTCGTGAATATCCTTAGGCAGTGTCCCATTTCTAGATAGGCTTTAAATGGTTTAGCCCAATCTGAATCCTGCTCAAGGACTCCGACCTCATTACTGGTCAGGGATTGTTCTATGGATGTTGCTATAGAAGGTTTAGACAGATATTCAAGAAATACACCTGTTGGAACAGGTGATCGTGAGGAACCCAGTTTTGATAACTGGTCCGCTAAGAGATTATCTTTTTGCGAAATGTATTGGACTTCGAAATGACTAAAGTATTTTTCTAATTTCCTCACTTCATCCTGGTAGTGAGCCATTACCTCATCGGACGTCCTGTATTCCTTTCTTACCTGGTTTACGACTAATTGTGAATTATCCACTGCAAGTAGCCGACGGACTCCAAGGGATTTTGCTGCTCGAAGCCCGGCTAGAAGACTTTCATACTCTTCTACATTATTGGTAGCAGGAAAATGAATCTGGATTGCATACTGTAGTTGATCACCTTGAGGTGTAACCAGTACGATGCCAGCCCCTAAGCCTTTTATTTCTCGAGAACCATCAAAGTACAATTTTCAGTGATCGGTATCAGTCTTATCTTCTTGTATAAAAGGTTGACTGTTTGTTTATTTAGCGATGAAGTCTTCCAAAATTTGGGACTTTATTGTTGTTCGGGCTACGAAATGGATGTCAAATGACCCAAGTTAAACTGCCCACTTAGCAATCCGACCAGTTGCTTCTTGGTTATGTAAAATTTTTCTCAAGGCAAAAGATGATGGTATTGTAATCAGATGTGATTGGAAATAATGTCTCAATTTTTGAGAAGCCATTAATAGGTCATAAAGTAATTTCTGAACCTGAGGGTATCTCTCCTTATGTCCATATAAGACTTCGCTTACGTAATAAATATGTTTTTGAATTTGATCTCGTTCAATGATTAATACAACACTTACCACATTGTGGGAAGTCGCTACGTATACCATTAAAGGCTCTCTAGGGCTGAGTGAGACCAGAGTGGCCAAGTTTTGCAAATAAGTTTTTATGTCATTAAAGGCTTTATCTGTTTCATCCGAACAGTGAAATTTGCCGTGTTTTCGAATCACCTTAAAGAAAGGCAATCCACATTCCCCTGATCTTGAAATAAAGCGACTGAGAGGAGTCATTCGACCAGTTAAACCTTGAACCTCCTTCAATGTAGAAGGTGGTCTTAAAGATTCAATAGCCTTGATCTTTTCAGGGTTTACTTCGATGCCCCATGAACAGACAAGGAAACCAAGCAACTTTTCAGAAGAAACACCAAAGGTGCACTTTTCTGGATTGAGCTTAATTTTGTGTTTATTCAAATAATTGAAGGTTTCAGCCAAATCTGACAAATGATTAGAGCTAAATTTGCTCTTTACAATGAGATCATCAACATAAGCCTTGTATTATGCCCTATCTGACTATGAACATTCTTCTGCATAAGTCGCTGATATGTGGCTCCAGCATTTTTCAGCCTGAATGGCATCTTTCTGTAACAGTAGACACTGAACGGGGTTATGAAGGAAGCCTTCTCTTCATCTTCACATGCCATGCTTATTTGACTATAACTTGAGTATGCATCCAAGAAACTCATCAATTCGCAGCCCGTTGTAGAATCTACCAATTGGTCGATCCTGGGCAAAGGAAAATCATCTTTTGGACAAGCTTTGTTCAAATTGGTAAAATCAACGCACATGCGTCACTTACCATTTGCTTTCTTGATCATGACCGGATCCGCAAGCCAATCAGGATGATTGACCTCATGAATGAAACCAGCCTCTAAGAGTTTATCCAACTCTTGTCAGATGGCTTTTTTGCCGATTAGGAGTGAATTGCCGTAGCTTCTGCTTCATTGGTCGTATGTCAGGCCGAATGGCTAACTTGTGCTCTATCACTTCCCTTGGGACCTCAGGCATGTGGGATGGTTTCCACGCAAACACATCTGCATTAGCCTGGAGGAAAGCGATGAGCGTGTCTTCCTATTTGGCATCCATCGATGATCCTATCCGAACAGTTTTTGACTGGTCGGTAGGATCAATAGGAACTTGCTTTATTTGTTCGTTGGGTTGAGGAACTGCTTTAAGCCTCTCCGTCTTGCTAGATTTTCTTGTACCTTCTGCATCATTAATATCACCTAATGGTAATTGATCTACAATTTTGAGCAATTTGTGATCACAATTAAGTGCAATAAGTTGGTTACCTTGCACAGTAATCACGCCTTTTGGACCAAGAATTTTTAAACTCTGGTAGGCGTGATGAGTTGCTTAAATTTAGCTAGAGATGGTCTACCCAAAATAGCATTATATGCTGACTCAAAATCAACAATCTCAAATGAAATCAATTCTGTTCTAAAATTATTAGCATTTTCAAAGGTGACAGGTAATACAATCTATCCCACTGGAGTTATAGAAGGGCCAGGTACAATCCAAAAAAATGGGTTCGTAACAAACCTTATTTTTGAACGAGGAATTTGTATCTCATCCAAAGTATGAGTAAAAAACAGATCCAGAGAACTTCCCCATCAATTAAAACCCTTCCAACTTTGCAATTGCTAATAGTAGGAGAAACTAGTAATGGGAGCTTTCTGGGAACTGATGTACCTTTTGGGCAATCCTGCCTGTTGAAGGTGAGGTCGATTTTCGACCACTTGGGGTATTCTGGCTTTCCAACCTGGCTATCGATATTATTTACCTCCCTCTATGAAGTTTTAAATTGCGTCTTTGAGGTGTATGCAGACGAGCCGCCAAATATGATGTTGACATGATTGTTAGGCTTTTGATAGCCCATTTCCTCATTACCATCTACATCCTTGTTGCTTGAATCTTCTGGTAAGGTTGGCATAGGACCCTTACCAGAGTAAAAATCTTCCATGCGCTTCTGCCATATATGGCAGTTCCGTAGGTCGTGTCCTGAAACCCTATGTAACGGACACCAACGACCATTGCTACTAGTCGCACCATGATTCTTAGATCCAGACTGGTTGTCTTGGCGACTAGCGGTTTTCTTCCAAGGTGCATTTCCCTTGGAGTATGTTGGTCTTTCTGTAATTCCTACCACTTCATGGTGGGCTTTTTGTTTATTTTTTTTTTCTTATTCACACTTTTAAGATCATCAGACTTAGACACTTTCTTCATCTTCTGATCCTCTAATGCCAGGAGACCAGGTTGCAGTGGAGCATGGCATTTATCAACCATTTTGTTGCATTCGATAGCCTCATGCACATCGGAGTACCGGTCAACCATATCGAAAAGCTTCGGTATGGTAGACGGTGGATGAATGTTGAGATCCTTAGTGAATCTCTTATAACGGATAGCCTGCTTAAAAGCACGAATCACCGAGCTATCAGAAATATTAGGATGGTGTTGCATACTTCTACAAACCTTTTAATAAATTATCACAAATTTTCGCCAGAAGTTTAACGAAGACGATGCAAATCATCCTCTTTGCCAGGCTTGGCGTAGCAACTTTTAAAATTATTTGAGATTGCATGACACAATTTTTCCCAACTGTAAATGGAACCCTCTGGCTGAATAAATAGCCAAGTTCATGCTAGTCCCTTTAAAACAGTAGGAAGATAGTTGGCCATTACCTTTTCGTCACCCCCAGTGGCCTGGATGGCGGTAGTATAGACTTGTAAGAATTCTTATAGATTCTGGGTTCCATCAAAACTCTCTAGTGATCCCGGCTTGAATTTTTCAGGCCAGGTTACATTTCTGAGCCCAGGGGAAAAAGCTTTGCATCCTGTATACAGACCAAAACATGATCGTACATTAGGAGCTTGGTTCATATTCTCAGGAGAACGTGGTCGTCTCCGACCACGGTTAGAAGTTTCACCTGGGGTTAAACGTTCGAAGACACTTCTCCGTCGTGGGCCCCCTCGTTGCTAGTGACTAGCGCCTTGATGGCGTCGACCAGACGAGGATCCCTCCACACGGGATTCGGTCTGAGATCTTGCTGAGACAGATCTTATTTGTACCTCATTCGCAGCTTCTTGTAGACCAGAAGCGATAGACCGTATAACAGTTACATTCAATGCATCGTCCCCCTCCATTGGTTGATTAAGAATTGCATTCGAATGAATGCGATTTTTTCAATAAGGGTTGTTTGGTGCGAACTGCTTTGAGCAAAGTCACGATCCCTTGCCACTGCTTGTGGAGGTGGTATTGTAACGAATGCGCCTTGACGAGGCCGTCCTCTAGAAACTTGAAGTCTCCGTGAGGTGTTTGGTTGATTTTGAAAATACGAACGTCGAGCCTCGTTAATAGATTTTTGCTTATCTACCATACGCCACTCGTATTCACTCTGAGCAATTTTCTGGACATTTTCCTGGGCTTAACGTTCTGCCTGCTACCCATCTACTTCACTGGTGACCATGTAGGCGCAAAAACTAGAGTAAACAGAGGGTGTTAATCCTCCATCTTCATCTGATGAAGGTGTATAATCCAAACCATGGAGATGATCTTCCGAGGTTGAATTGTTTAGAAGGTTATTACTTCCTTTTGACCCATTTTCATTGTCAATTTCCATGGAACATGCTTCATGGATATCTTTCTTTGAATTTTCTAGAGGAGTAATGAGATCCTTACCTTTTGGCGAATGAGACGGTTATTCTTTGGCCTCAACCTCTGCCTCAATTTTTGCCAATTCTTCCACAGTAACATACTCAGAGTAGAAGTCGCACTTACATTGCTCCTTCGTTGGCTCGTCATAAGCAATGAGAATAATTGCTTGATTTCAATATTCGAAGGCCCTCCTTCTAGCGCCAACTATCGATGTCCAAAACCTTGGGTCTCTTAATCGAACTTACGTAAAATTTTATGATATGTGGGCCCCTAGATATCTAAATGGAAATAATGGAAAATATGGAAATACTTCTTTATTATCCAAGCGGCTGTGGCAGAAATGTTCTAGTACAGAATGATCTATGTGATTGCAGAAGGCTAATCACAGATTACAGGTGATGCTATTGATTGTGGGATGAATCGATTATTCTTTACAATGCAGATTGACCCCTATTTATCCTTGATGAAGAGGTGGCAGTTGAATTCCAGGAGATGTCTTCAGTCAAACGATGTCTTCTCGCCAAAGGGCGTCTTTTCTGGTGATAACCTCGAGGTGGTTATGCATTTTGTTAGATAACTGTTTGCACGGAGGGCTGTGTGGGAAAACCACTTGCCCCCGACCAATTTGCTGGTCGGAGTGGCTGTGTCACTGATCGGAGATGTCCAGTGTGAAGCTAAATTTGACCATCCTTGACTGAACTGGTCAGAGATCTAACCATTCGGATAGGGATGGGACTTTTGACTTGGTGCATTATGGGCTTAAGTTTAACAGGCCCATTTATCAGCGCATTGTCACAAATTTATAAAAAAAAGAGGGCCAAAAAGGAAAGTAGGGTCCTAATCCTCGTTAGTCTTGTTCATCAACACATGATGGACTCCCTTTTCTTCGGGGTCAATATGATGCTCATCAACACATGATGATGTCCTTCCTGAATCTTGACTTGATGACCACCAACACATGATGTCATCCAAAATCTTCATATTTGGACTTAACCTATTTGACAACCCATTAAAAATGTTAGTCCAATATGCATAGTTGTCCCAATCATCAATGCACTCCATTAACAAATAATGGATGCTCCAAGATCCTTTGATCTACTCTTCTGATGATCTATCACAACCCAACTCAATTGAATGAAATTTTATATTTGTCTTGAGTATATTAGTGCTACTAAAGCTTCATATACTCAAGCACTTTCGATTGTCTTTAATCAACAAGGCACACCATCAACACATAAGGGAGAGCCTAGATTAATTGATCTAGTTCTTCGATGATTGAACGACAACCGAACTCAATTTAAATTGTTATGATTATATTTCAACTACGCAAGTTTCATATACTCAATTTGATGAGTTTCAAAGTAATGATCCAATTGAAATGGAATGATGGAAAGGGACCAATACTGTTAAGGCCATCAAACATAGAATAAACTCTATTAAATGTGTGCATATATATAATTGAGCTTGAACTAATATGCACATATTCAATTTGAGATTTCTTTGAAATTTATATTTTATTGGTATGAGTATACTACAACTACATAGGTTTTATATACTCAATGATTTGTTTCAATGTAAAGATCCTTGAAATGTGTGACAAGATAAAAGGGATCGATACTATTGAAACTTCAAGATAAAGCTTGAACTCCCTCTAAATATGTGCATTCACACACACACACATATATATATATAGAATTGGAAATATTATGCACATCTTAAGATTGAGACTATGATGAAGTTCATTTTTTATTTTGAATCTAAGGAATGCATCTTGAAATAATTGAATTGTATTTGATGCATACCTTGGGATTTCCATTTTTCAATGAGATGAGACTAATCAAAGATATACTCAATAAAAGAGTTAGCCTCATATTTGGATTTATCAATATAATCTTGAATATTATATCCAAGGAATGCAACAAGATATGATAATATAAACTCGAATGCATACCTTTTGATATTTCAATCTTTTTCATTCAAAAGAGGCTAATAAGAGTTAAGCTCAACAAAAGAGTTAGTCTCGTAAAAAGATTTGTCTTTAATTAACAATTGAGACTAATCAATATTATGATTATCAAGAGAGTTAGTCTCAATATTAGATTTGTCATTAACATCAAAACAAATTAATGAAGCTTGAACTTTCACTTGCCAATACGGTTCACCTACAACAACTCATAGCGTGCCACCCCGTACGGCCGCACCTGCCTACGTACGGGCGCTCATTGCGTGCCATCATGCCTTCTACCTGCAACCACCTCTCTTGCTTGACATTCGTTGGAGAAAAGAGAGAGCTCTATCTAGTGAGCCATGGAGAAGTCGAAAGAAATAAGTGGATTAGACCAAGAATGAGTGGATGTAAGTGAATAATAGTAGAGGAGTTAAGAATCTTATTCTGTGTGTCTTAATGTGCTGAGAATCATAGTAGAGGAGTCAAGGATCTTATTATGTATGTTTTAATATGCGGAAAGATTCGTGCATACTAGGTTTTTGTGACGCGTGACTATACCGTCAAAATAAGTTTGAACGGTGTACGGTTGTTTAGTATTTATGTTACTAAATTGTATCGGTTATAGGTTTGAAATCAGGTCCTTAACCTACGAAAGTTAGGTGAAACCGAACCAAACTAGCATTGAACACGCATTGAATTTACCTGAATGGTTTGTTTCCAACGGAATTCTAGATGTTGCAGACCACGAGCAGGATCTGAACATATATCTAGGATTGTTTATAATGAAGCAGTATTTTTTTAAAAGAAAAGTACAAGGAAACAGTACATGTTGCAGAAATAAATAAAAATTTACCTGAATGTCTGGTTTATTTCCAATGGAATTCCTAGAATTTTGCAGACCAACAGAATAATCTGAACATATATAAGCTTATTTATAACTAGTTAGTTAGAAGCCCGCACATTGCCACAAATGAATTTTAATAGAGAGAGGAGAATTCCTTTAAAAAAAGAGAAAGTAAAAAAACTGTAACTCGATGTTCATAGAGAGATAAATTTTTTCATTAAAATAAAATAAAAACCTGTAGCATTTGTACTGTAGATACTACAGTATCTGAGGGCTAGTGGCACTGGGTGTTAATGTTAGATTATTATGGGATGGTCCATAATTAATTTAATAGAAATTCCAAAAGGTCCATTAGAATACTAGGAGTCATGAAATTGGTTTAGTACCATATGGGTAATTGAGAGAAGGTTTGACCAACTTAAATAGTTGAGTTGTGTGTCTCTCAATTAGCAAGGTGGAAAAGGGTAAAGGCTGTGCCACACGTGCGCGCGCGCGCGCCGAGCCGAGCCGAGGCGTGGCGTGTGCGAGACGAGACGAGATGTGACTCTCCCACGCAGACTCCATTCATCCTTTGCATTCCCGCCTCTGTTTTTGCGCGCACAAGTAGCGAGAGGAGCGAGCCTCGGAACCTCGCCCTTCTTGAGATCTTGCTCGAGATAGAAGGCCGATAAGGTTTTGGGAGCGACCACGCGATCGCTCGAAGGTGTTCTGAAGCGCATCGACCGCAACGCGCGTCGCCTGCATCAACCTCTTCATTGCACCAACGCTTCATCTGCGACAACTGTGATCGTCTGCTTCGACCGTCATGGCGAACGAGAATGTTACACTGCGCTGTGCTAACGGTGGCACCGGCTCAAGGGTATATTAACTTATACCGTGTTTTATTCATGCCGATTTCTTGTTCATTAGTCTTTGCGTATGAGATAGATAATTTGTTATCTAGTACCTTTGGCTTTGAACAAAAATGCATCTTTGTTTAATCATGATTTACGTAATTACGTGGATTAAAATATTGAGAAAATTCCTAATATTTCCAACAATCCAAAAACCTTATACTAGGAATTTTACAACTATGGTTTCATTGCGCTTAAGCCAACTATATTTGTGGCGCAAATTACAAGCGTTAGCGCGCCAAGATGATTTTGTGGTTGGCGCCATGAGCGTGTATCACGTTGCGCAAGGCAAACCACGGCTGAGTGGGCTCTCTCCGAGCGGAGAGTGCCTTCACACGCGGATAACTTGTTGAGGCGCCGTGATTAGTGTTCTTGGAGAAAATCTTGTTGATGTGTACATGATTTTGCCAAGTGGTAAAGAAATGTGGGATGCACTTGAGGCAAAATTCGAGTCTCGACGCGGGTAGTGAACTCTATGTCATGGAGCGGTTTCATGACTACAAGATGATTGATGACCACTCTGTAGTAGAACAGGCTCATGAGGTTCAAGCTTTTGCGAAAGAACTTGAGAATTTTACATGTGCATTACCCGACAAGTTTGTGGCGGGATGCATCATAGCGAAGCTGCCACCTTCTTGGAGGGATTTTGCCACTACTCTAAAACACAAGAGACAAGAGTTTAGCGTTGCTGGTCTCATTGGGTCTCTAAATGTTGAGGAGAAAGCGAGGGCAAAAGATATACGTGGGAAAGAAAGTTCTAGTGCCAATGTGGTACAAAAGAAAATCTTTCAATTCAACAAGAAGAATAAAAATAAGTCCGAAAAGCACGAGAACAAGAACAAGGCCGCTCAAACTACTAGCTTCAAGAAGAAGAAGAATAAAGGAAAGGAAGCGCTTTATGCAGTAATGGTGCGATCATTGGGCAAAGGATTGCCACGATCGCAAAGACAATAAGCGAAAAAGTCCGCTAGCGTTGTTATTGGCAATCGAGGAGGAACATCCGGGTATGTTTCAATACCTACCGTTCTATCGATATGTCGTTCACTGATTGGTGGATTGACACGGGGCCAATATACATGTTTGTCTTGTGGATCCTTATTCTCTTCTTACCAGTCGCAGGGCTACCTCCGTGTTGATGGGGAATGGGTCGCGAGCATTTATGCGTGAAGTCGGCACGATTGACTTGAAGTTTACTTGGGAAAAGTCGCGGCGAGAGCGTGCATCACGTGCCGTGATAAATAAAAACCTTGTCGTGGTCTCTATTGTGTAGAGATGGTTTTAAGCTAGTTTTGAATCCAATAAATGTGTTGTTTCTAAAATTGGAACTTTTATTGGAAAAGGCTATGAGCGGAGGCTTGTTTCGCTTGTCTTTGTGGACATGAATAAAATTGTGAATCATGTTTGTAATCATGAGGCGATGTTTGGCATTCACGACTTTGTCATATTAATCTTGGTTGCATGATGCGGTTAGCAAGATGAATTTAATCCCAAAATTTACCCAAGTCAAAGGTTCTAAGTGTCAAGTGTGTTGCAATCTAAGCAACCTCGCAAGCCTCACAAGGCGGTGAGGCGAGAAATTTGGCACCGTTAGAACTAGTTCATACCGATTTATGCGAGATGAGCGGGAGTTGACAAAGGGTGGTAAGAGGTATTTCATGACTTTGATTGATGATTCTACTAGATATTGCTATGTGTATTTATTAAAGTCAAAAGATGAGGCTTTTCACTATTTTAAGATCTATAAAGTCAAGTGAGAACCAACTTGAGAGAAAAATCAAGCGGGTTAGGTCGGATCGTGGTGGAGAATACTTTTCTAATGAGTTTAATTTATTCTGTGAGGAACATGGAATAATCCATGAGAGGACGCCTCCTATTCGCCCCAATCAAATGGGGTTGCAGAAAGAAAGAACCGTACTCTAAGCGAGATGGTTAACGCCATGTTAGAAACAATGAGACTTTCCAAGGAATGGTGGGGTGAGGCTATATTGATCGCTTGTCATGTCCTAAGCAGGTTCCTACAAAGAATAAAGAAATCACACCATTCGAGGAATGGGAGAGGAAAAGATTAAATTTCTCTTATTTACGTACTTGGGGTTGTTTGGCTAAAGTGAATGTGCCTATCCCAAAGAAGCGTAAACTTGGACCAAAAACCGTTGATTGTGTCTTCATTGGTTATGCTTTTCACAGCGTAGGATATAGATTCTTAATAGTGAAATCTGGAGTACCTGATATGAATGAAGGTACAATTTTTGAGTCCAATGATGCCACATTCTTTGAGGACTTATTTCCTATGAAAGAGACACTTAGCTCATCTGGCCAAGAATCTATCTTCTCTCCTAAACCTTCCACTCCTATACAAATTGAGCCCATTTTTGAGGAAAATCCAATAGATGAGGGCAATGAAGTAACTCGTAAGAGTAAGAGACTAAGGACTACAAAGTCTTTTGGTGATGACTTCATTGTATATCTAGTGGATGATACTCAAGAACCATTGAGGAGGCTTATTCATCGCGGGACGACTATTGGAAGGAAGCGGTCAGTGAGATGAATTCCATCTTGAGCAATGGAACTTGGGAAGTTGTTGAGCGTCCATATGGGTGTAAACACTGTAGGATGTAAGTGGGTGTTCAAAAAAAGCTAAGGCACGATGGTACGATTGAAAAGTACAAGGCAAGGCTTGTGGCCAAGGGTTATACCGAGAAAGAAAGCGAGGACTTCTTTGATACTTACTCACTGTTGCGGATTGACTACTATTAGAGTACTACTATCTTTGGTGCCTCCTACGGTGCGATCATTCATCGGATGGATGTAAAGACGGCTTTCCTTAATGGAGAGTTGGAAGAGGAAATCTATATGGATCACTGATGGATTTGTAGTAAAGGGTCATGAAGGAAAAGTGTGTAGGTTGTTGAAGTCTTTGTCGGCCTTAAGCAAGCACCTAGCGATGTACGAGAAGTTCGACAGAACTTTAACATCTGCCGCTTTGTTGTGAATGAAGTCGACAAATGTGTGTATTACCGCTATGGTGGGGGTGAAGGAGTGATTATGTGTCGTATGTTGATGACATCTCGATCTTTGGGACGAACCTTAATGTGATTAAGGAAGTCAAGGACTTCTTGTCCAAAACTTTGAAATGAAAGATTTGGGAGTAGCGGATGTCATCTTAAACATTAAATTGTTAAGAGAAGGTGACGGTGGGATTACTCTTGGCGGTCCCATTATGTGGAAAAGGTGTTGAGTCGCTTTGGCTATAGCGATTGCAAACTGCTCCAACGCCGTATGATCCAAGTGTGCTATTACGAAAGAACCAACGAATAGCAAAGGATCAATTGAGATATTCCCAAATCATTGGTTCATTGATGTATTTAGCTAGTGCAACAAGGCACGATATCTCGTTTCTTTGTGAGCAAACTAAGCGGTTTGTCTCAAACCGGGAGATAATCATTGGCATGCTCTTGAGAGAGTAATGCGCTATCTAAAAGGGACATCAAGTTATGGAATTCACTACACCGGTACCCTAGGGTAATTGAGGTTATAGTGATTCAAACTGGATATCGATCTTGATGAAATAAAAGCCACAAGTGGATATGTGTTCACATTGGGTGGTGGAGCTGTTTCTTGGAAGTCTTGCAAGCGGACCATCTTAACGAGGTCTACAATGGAAGCATAACTCATAGCATTAGATACCGCCTGTGGAAGCCGGTGGCTGCGTGAACTTGTGAAGGACTTACGGTAGTTGAGAAACCGGTGCTCGCTATTCTTTTGAACTGTGACAATCGGACGGTGATTGTCAAGGTGAATGATTCTAAGGATAACATGAAGTCATCAAGGCACGTTAAGAGGCGGTTGAAGTCTGTCGAGAAAATGAGAAACTCGGAGTTATAGCGTTGGACTATGTCGCACGGCTAAAAACTTAGCGATCCTTTTACAAAGGGACTATCACGGAATGTGATAGATGAAGCATCGAGGAGATGGGCTTGAGACCCACATAAAGTCATGTCTTAGTGGTAACTCATCCTATTTGATCGGAGATCCGTGAATTAGGATGTTGAGACAAGCTAGTAGTGGTGAGAGGAGAGTACATCTGTACTTAGCCCACTCCGTTTGAGATGTAATAACTCTCCTATTCTCGTATGGCGGGTTGGTTATACCTTAATGTATTAGAGTGGCTTTGATAAGCGAGAGATGTTGTCCTACGAACATCTTATGAGGAATACACCTATCTGAGTTCATTGCTAGTCACGATCTATGAGATTGGGTGATCTCTAGAGGCTCATGAAAGGCTAAGGAGTATGACTTATAAGCTCCAAACCGAGGGGATGCATTTAGCGACCTAGTATCGATAAAGGACTTTGGTGAAACTTGTTCGCATAAAGCTGTCAATTCAAGGCATAGTCCATTGTTGATTGTGGATGAGTGTAACTTTTGTTCTAGATGGAAGTTCAACTTAAAAGTCTCCATCGAAAAACGGTATATCAAACTACATTGGGCGAGAGTATTTCAAATGTGTCTTTGAAATTTGGTGGGGATTGTTAGATTATTATGGGATGGCCCATAATTAATTTAATAGAAATTCCAAAAGGCCCATTAGAATACTAGGAGTCATGAAATTGGTTTAGTACCATATGGGTAATTGAGAGAAGGTTTGACCAACTTAAATAGTTGAGTTGTGTGTCTCTCAATTAGCAAGGTGGAAAAGGGTAAAGGTGTGCCACATGCATGTGTGTATGAGCCGCCGAGCGCGAGGCGTGGCGTGCGTGTGTGAGTCGAGTCGAGTCGAGTCGAGTCGAGTCGAGTCGAGGCGAGGCGAGGCGAGCGAGACGTGACGTGACGTGGCGTGGCGTGGCGTGGCGTCGCAGCCGAGCGATCCGGACGTGATGTCTTTGGCGGGGCGGTTTGTTTTGCCGTTTGATAGTCAATATGACCCGAATCGCGAGTGATTAATGTGACCCGATTCGCCGTCGATTACATAACGACGTGGTTGATGGTGGCATAATGGTCGTCGATTCTTGTGCGCTACCGAGTTGATGGTAGTAATGGCGGCTCTGCCGTTGCATGTCGCGAGGCTATATAAGGAGAGCCACGACCGTGCTTTTCTTCACTGCGAGAACTCTCCCACGCAGACTCCATTCATCCTTTGCATTCCCGCCTCTGTTTTGCGCGCACAAGTAGCAGAGGAGCGAGCCTCGGAACCTCGCCCTTCTTGAGATCTTGCTCGAGATAGAAGGCCGATAAGGTTTTTGGGAGCGACCACGCGATCGCTCGAAAGGTGTTCTGAAGCGCATCTCGCACGCAACGCGCGTCGCGACCGCATCAACCTCTTCATCTTTGCACCAGCGCTTCATGCGACAACTGTGATCGTCTACTTCGACCGTCATGGCGAGCGAGAATGTTACTGCTGCGCTGTGCCAGCGGTGGCACCGCTCAAGGGTATATTAACTTATACCGTGTTTTATTCATGCTGATTTCTTGTTCATTAGTCTTTGCGTATGAGATAGATAATTTGTTATCTAGTACCTTTGGCTTTGAACAAAAAATGCATCTTTGTTTAATCATGATTTACGTAATTCTGTGGATTAAAATATTGAGAAAATTCCTAATATTTCCAACAGTTAAGCTGCTCGGTACATCCCAAGATTAGAGATATACATAGATACAGTAGTATTTAAAAAAATACAAGGAAACGTGTTCCAAAAATAAATAAAAATGCAGCAAACTACCAAACTCATAGAAATGCTTAGGAACACAACGTAGCGTCTAAGATAAATAAATCCTACAGAATTGCGGAGAGTCGTTTCTGTGCACCTTGGACACGAACTACTACTGCATTCTCCCGTGCCGTTATACACATCTGTTTCGTTCGTTAATTAGGGCAGTAGCAGCCTAGCAGGTACATCGTACATGTATCAATCAGATGATGAATAAGGGTTCTTCTACCGTTACTATATAACTATACCTTAAAAGTCTTCGATTCCCAGCATCGTTCAATCGAATCATTGAATAGTTTGAATCATTCAACGGTATTCTTAAAAGAGCTAGACGGTTGTTTTTCTTTTTTGTTACGGTTCCCATGCAACTACAGTTAGATCTCCGTTCTAGAGTAGAGATAGGCGTCGTGCCGTGCCGAGCTAGCCCGGTACAGGCTCATCGTGCTTCGTGCTTGAACCGTGCCGGGCTGCAATGGCCTGTCGTGCCGTCGTGCCGTGCCGTGCCCGGCTTACCCTCGACGAGCCCAGAAACGGCCCATTTGCGCTTTGTGCCGTGCCAGTCCAGATCCGACTCATTTGCACTATTGCAACGAGAGGAAAGGAGCTAGAGACGCATAGAACTGACGCAATGAATGCAAATATTATGAGAAAAAGAACTAAAATTTATTTATTCTTGAACAGTTACATAAAGCGAGGGGATATGCTCAACACGGGCGAGAAAGGGCAATGGACGAGAAAGAGAGTGAACGAGACAGACGAGAGAGATTGAGAGAGACTGGTGAGAGAGAGAGCTGAGAGAGATTGAGAGGGACAAGCGAGAGAGAGTAGCTTCTTGCACCGTTTCTCGATCTCTCTCAGCTCTCCCCCTGTTTTGTCTATCTCTCTCAGGTGTCGGTGATAGGGGTGACGTTCATGCTACTAGGTGCGATGCATCCATAGTGGTCATTCTCTGTGAGTCAGTGATCTTCATGCTAGGTTTCTTTCTCATGCTCTGGGCCATCGAATCCGATATGACCCATTCTACAGAGTCGTACCGAGCAATGCCGCCCATCGTGCCTGATTCTCGAGCTCAGCACAGCACGTACTATAGTGTTATGTCGGCCCGGCACGACCTACGACACGATTCTACTTCGTATCGAAGCTATGACGCCGTGTCTCAGATCGACCCAAAAGAGTCCGATCCGAGTGCCCACCTCTTAGCGAGAAGCTTGCTTTGACCGACACCAGTGAGCTTCAAGACGAGACTAACTCATTGCAAAAGGACAGACAAAGCGGTCAGGTTCAATGTATCTGAACCCTGGGCGGCTGGGCCCGAGAGCGAACGACCAATGCCATGCCGTTTCCATTCCCATTGACATACTCGGGGGACCCACAAGTGCTGGACAGACGTGCGGGCCCGAGATGTCATGGTGATGCAACCTCAGAGGGGTACGACGGGTGCAGTGCAGCGGTGTGTCCGAAACGTCACAGGGGTGTGTGGTTGGAAAGCGACCCGTACAGGCCCCACCCGTCAGTGCTGTGCGCGTGGGGGCCACGGCATTTCGGGGACTCGGCGAGGGCGCATCGCTCGGCGACACCTCACACTACACGCCGCAACCGGGCCGGGGCGCAACAAAAAATTACGGGAACGCCCCTGCCGCCGCGGACCAAAACGCAGAACCCACACGCAGGAGAGCCCAGGGCAATGCCGTCCATGCGCGCGCTCGAGCGGCCCGCCGCCTCGCGGCCGCCGCCCCAGCCGAGCCCGCCGCCACCGGCGGTGGCGGAGAGCCCGCGGCCGCTCTCTTCGTCCTCCGCCTACTCGTCGTCGTCGTCCTCGGCCTCGGTGGCGCTCGCCAAGCCTGCCGCGTCGTCGTCGGTGGCGCGGGGCGGATCGAGGAGCAGCCGCGTGTACCCGCTGCGGGACTTCCCGGGGAGGGAGGCGGCGGCGCTGTGCGGCGCGTTCCGGGACAACGTCCGGTGGCTGCTGAAGCAGTGGGGCCCCGCCGCGGACGGCGCCGGGTCCCCCGCGTGGCGCGCTCTCCTCTCGGACGACCGCACTGACGCCGTCGTTCCCATCCTCGCCGTAGAGGAGCTCGCCTCGTCTTCACCCGCGCCGCTCTGCGACTTCTGCCGCTGCACTGGTGAGTACGCTTCGCCTCCTTCCTGTGTTGCTCTTGCCTCGCGTGTTTGGGTGCGGTGCGTGCGCTTTTCGTTCGAGGGTGGTCGATGGAAGCGCGGTTTAGGTTTTAGTCCCGAGAGTTTCTTGATTAGTGTTGATTTGAGCGAACGAATGAGTAGAGTTGCTCTTGCAAATGATTTTGTTTTGCCTGATTCTAGGAAATGCGCGGTTTTGTGTTCGTAGAGAGCTTTTTTGGGCGATTTTTGAGCAGTATGTTCTTGCAATTCGTTGATTTTTACGTTGCAAACCGTTGATAATTGCATCCCCAATTCACCAATTAGAGGAGTTGGTTACTTCTGATTCCATCGGTAAATGGATCATAGCAATTGCATTTGATTCCTGTTCTTGCGTATATGATCCTAGTTAATTTTACCAGGATTTGATGGACTCCATCTTTTTTATTTCATTTTTTTTATTTCGCTTTCTAAAATAGTAATGCTGGTTGTAATGATGGCCTCAAGCCTCTTAAAGTCTGTTTCTTCTGTCGGAAAAAAATGGTAGTTTTTCACATTGATTGAGTTGGTTCCTAGTTATCGGACTGTTGGAGCTCATCAATACTAACAAACGGGCACTGCGCTAACAATGTCAGGTTGGAGCCATCACTGGGTTTCAAAGCGGAAGTACCATTTCATCATCCCAGCGGCGGACGATTGGGACCAACAGCTCTGCGCAGATGCGCTCCTTGGACGCAACGACCACCTCCTCCATGGCCTGATCCACAGCAATGGCTTTGGTCACCTTGTCATGCTCCGTGGTCGCGACGGTGGCTCCACTTTCCTCTCTGGCCGTGACATCATGGACATTTGGGATCGCCTCTGCTCTGCTCTCCGTGTCAGGTGACAATGTTCACCACGTTTTTCCAATTCAGAAATTCTCTACATGCACTTATTCTGATGTATCATCACTGCACAACTGGTTAGCTTTTGTTCTGTAAATACACTTTCTGATAGGTGCTTAATGTAAATTTGGAACTGTACAATTTAGGAGGGAATGAAATAAATTGTAGAAGTTTCAAACTTTTTGCATGTATTCATGGTGATTCTAACTATGATAACTGTACAAAAGGTTATAAATGCATGAAGATCACCAATTTACCACGTTAGTTCTGTCTTCTGAGCTTTGAGAGCCTTCTATGTAGGGCTGTGTCCGTGGTGGACTTCTCCCGGAAGCACTCTCTGGACCTCCGTCTTCTGCTCGGTGTGGCGCACGGCGAGACATGGTTCACCCGGTGGGGGTATTGCCTTGCCAGGGGCTGCTTCAGTGTGTCTACCTCCACTTATGCCGCTGCCTTGGAAGCCCTGGCTTCCCTGCCTGTTGACTATCTCCGCAGCCGTCATGTCCGTCGTGTGGTCACCATCTATCGCCGCCTCTCCAACAAGCCTTTGGCCACTGTCCGTGAATTCCTCCGCTGCCTCCTTGACTGGAAGCACCGTGAGCAGCCCCTTTCGCCACCTCCTGCGAAGCCATGCCCGAGGTTGCCATTCCTGCTACCAAAGCCGTGTATGATGAAGAGGCCGAGGCAACCATGCCAGCGCTTCGAGGATGTGGTTGACTTGCTTCAGTGTCGGTGGACCAAGAAGCGGCTGCTTAGTGCCGCAGAGGTCGTTGTTGACATGCTGCTGGAGCATGGCAACGGTGCACAGATGACCCGGCAGGCAGTGCGAGATGCTGCCAGGGGTGCCATCGGTGATACAGGTCTCCTTGACTTTGTCATCAAGTCCCTTGGTGACACCATTGTTGGCAAGCATGTTGTGCGCCGTCTGCCTGATGCTGAGACGCGCGTGCTTCACTTCAGCCTTGAGGAATATGATGAGCCAGCGCCAATGGATGCTGAGGTAGAGTGCACTCCTCCTGTGGCTGTGGTACGGTGGCCAAGCACAGCGGATGTGGAGCGGGATCTGCGTGCTGTGTACCGGGCAATGGTGGTGGCGCGCAGTGAGGCAGCGCAGGCTGTGCTGGACAGCAAGCACTGGGTGAAGTGGTGGGGCCTTGGGGATGAGTCCGATGACCAGCTAAGGTTCCTCGTCGAGTGGCGACCACAACCATGGGAGGCTGCCGAGCTTACACGGCCGATGCCGCCGGGGGAGATCGTGGTGGTGCCACTCCATACTTCCATAGGCGAGCTTCTTGTTGAGGCAGAGCATGCGCTACGGGACACGTACTGCTTCTTTGAGGAGTTCCAGGCTGAGGTGCTGGATGGCATTGCTGGGGAGAAGTGGGACCCAGTGATGCTTGGTGGTGCAGAGTCCGGTGACACTATCGGCGCTCATGGCCACGGGGCGGACATGGAGACTGAGCTACGGTGCCAGGGTGGGCTTGATGCGTGGGAGGTGAGGTGCGTGTGTGGTGCGCAGGATGACGACGGTGAGCGCATGGTGGCGTGCGACGCGTGTGATGTCTGGCACCACACGCGCTGCGTCGGCATTGCGGACGGCGAGCCCGTGCCGCCATTGTTCCTGTGCGTGCTCTGCGGTGGCGCACTCATGGCCGCCGGACCAATTCTGGATGAGACACTAACGCTACCTGAAGCCAAGTGACTATTCTTTTTCTCCATTCTTACTCCCTCGGTTCATATGTCTGACGATGGTAGTCTGACGAGGCAGATCAATTCTTAAACCGCAACCTTTGTGTAAAGTGCGTCGGTGTAGCGTGTAGTACGTAGTAACATCAGACGTTATGTGTAGAAGTAGTAGAAGGGAAGAGGATTTTGACAGTAAGTAGACGGGGAAGGCCCATCCTATCCATGTCGGTAGCAATCCGACTGGAGATTTTGTAGCTGATACATTACAGAAGATGATATAGCTGGATGTAAATACCTGCTCTGTGATTGTATCTTCTACTACTGTCTGCGAGTCCCAGGCATTGCTTATGTGACAAATCAGCCTCTGTGCTAGTGTTTGCTTTGTTGTTGGTCCGTGGCATGGCGTTTCCCACAGGTGTATCCATAATTCCATTCGTTTGGTGACTTCATCTGTAGGACAGTAGGAGACATCTGTGCCGAACTGCCAAGCAGGTACCAGTACCCCGTCGTATTGCATCGAACTCTTCTTTGGGAAGAGACCTTTTCAATGGTTTGCCCGTCGCCTTGTGTAATTCACCTAAAGGAAGCGAAGCCTAGTTGAGTGGTTGGTGCTTTACAGCATGGGGCTGTGCAAGTACAAAATGGACAGTAAATCACAAGGAACACTGCAATTTTTGAGTGTAGTGGCTAATCTAGATCATTACATAGAATTATAAGCCAAATGACAGTTCGTGCCAACGTGCAACTCGTTTGTAGCGCAAGAATTTTACATGGATTCCCTAAGGATTCTGTAGAAAACAATATAAATTCCATAATTCTTACGTGGGGGTCCGTGGATTTCATCTGCCCTCCTCAAATACACGCAAGTATCCGACCATATAAAGTTACCCGTCCTCTCCTCTGGACTCTACCGCTCTAGCCAAAAGCTTTGGCCTATTTGGTCCTTCTCAAACTCTTTTTTTATCTTTTATCTCCTTTCAAACAAAATAGTAAATTTAGTATCCTTTTCGATAGACTCCAGCAGCAGATTATCAGCACCGTACTCACCGTTGTAGTATAGGATACTACGATGTCCAAACTCAACATATGCATGCTATGGTACCTAAGCTTGGCAGGAAGATGAGAGCACGCCACCTAACTCTCTTTGACAATATGTCACGCTTGCGTACTTTTACTATCGAGGAGCGATATTTGCAATTTCGGATGACCCAAAGATGCAGGGCGCCAAATACACCGGCTTCCTCCTAATGCGTATCTCGGCTTTCCGACGCCCACGACGCCTCCGCTCCAAACCTTCACACGACGACCGTCGCGGAGGAGGGCCCGCCCGATTGCGCCGGCCATGGTTCACAGCGCGTACGACGCCGTCGAGCTGGTGGCCGGTATGCCGGGCCGCATCGAGGCCGTTGGCTCCCACGCGGGGAAACTCCTCGTCGCGGACTCCAACGGCTCCCTCCGCATTTATTCCGCCCCGACCCCCGCCGACGGAGAGATCCGGAGGGACGGCCCCTACGCACTCGAGCGCGAGGTGCCGCGGCTATGGCGCCGCGCGCCCTCCGCGATTGAGGCAAGCGCCAGCCGCGACTTCCTGCTCTCGCTCTCCGATTTGGTCGCCCTTCACCGCCTCCCCGGGCTCGAGACCGTCGCCGTCATCTCCAAGATCAAGAGCGCTAACGTCTTCGCATGGGATGACCTCCGGGGCCTCCTGGCTGTCGGCCGCCAGAGGCGTCTAACCGTCTTCCGCCTCGACAGTGAGAATTCAGTTATTTGCTTTTGATATGATTCGAGTGTTTTTTTTCTTCTTATTTTTGCCATGGTTTGACGATTTGATCGACTGAGGTTTCGGTGGTGCTGAAGATCGCCTGTTGGTAGCGCTCGAATTAGAGAATTGGAACTTTTTGGGGCCATGGAGTGCGAATCGGTGTTCACAGTTGGTACCTGTTAAAAAAATTGGTCCTCGAATTTACATCACAATCTCTGGTCCAGAATTCGGACCTTTTGGTTGGATATTTCGGAAAAGGGAACATTCACATGTAGCTTTGCAAGTCTGGAGGATAAGCAACTACTACCCGCAATGCTGAATCTTTCTGTAAAATACAGTTGCAGTTTTAGTAAAGAAATATAATGATGAGAACATCATGGGAATTTAATAAGTAAAACAATTTAAGTTGGCATCCTTTAGTGAAGACTGAAGAGCTTCGACCTTTTCATTTATTCACTGATATTTACTCTTGGAAATTTTCCATGGTAGTAAATACACATCTTTTATGTTTGTTTTTGGTTTCAACATGCTGTGCACATTACAATATTTCAATTCGGATTACCCTGACATATTGTCATTAAAGATTGAGTTTTCTTGATTTAGTGTTGTTGGTGTTAGATGATCTCTTATGCCATGAGATGGGACCTTCTTATTTCACCTTAAGAAAATATTTTTCTTTTTCTAACTTAGTTCTGTAATCTTGAGACATCAAAACATATGTTTCATGAAAAACTATGTTCTAAATTTTTTTGTCTGGTTGCAGATATTTTTTTCCCTAAAAGCTTTTGAAGTAGTAGACTTTTGTTTGTTAAAATTGGTAATATAAAAAATGGTCTGTGAAAAAAAAAGCTTCGTAGTGTTGTAAGTGCAAGGTAACTTTATTTAGCAGCATTTGGTACACTATGTAAGAATATAGGCCACCATGTGCCTTCAAATGTTAATTCTTGTATAGTACCTTCTTGATAGATTTGTGTAAGCTTGTAAGGTAAAATAAGGGAAACTGGGAAGATGCCAAATGATTAAATAATCTTATTTTGAATAGGTGAACAACTTTTTTCTTTTCTGTTTGTCAGGTGGGCGAGAATTTGTTGAGGTGAGGGAATTTGGAGTTCCGGATACGATGAAATCAATGGCCTGGTGTGGTGACAATATATGCTTTGGGATTAGGAGGGAGTATATGATCTTAAATAGCATGACTGGAGCATTAACTGAAGTGTTTTCTTCTGGGAAGATTGCTCCTCCTTTAGTCTTGCCTCTCCCTACAGGGGAGCTCCTCCTTGGAAAGGTACAATACTTACTTTTCATGATATTGTTTCTAGTTTGTAGTTGATTTGCCATTACATGATATTGTTTTCTTCAAAGATGAAATGCCACAGTTGTTCTAAAAATAGGAACTTATTCTCGTCTCCTAAATCGAGGATAAGAGAACCGTGTCTTATTTTGTGAAATACTGAAAATGTTCTGCCACAATTGATGAGAAAACCTTTAGCTTACGTGCATTGATATAACACTGGCACCACCGCACCAGTTAGAATACGTGCAAACATTGCAATTTGGCTATCTGAAGGGCCAGGCTCAATCCAGATTCCTGAGCATGCTTTCAAAATCAAACAGTACAACAATGATGTGGCATGAAATGTTTTCTGCAAAGCAGAGTATAGCTTTGAAGTCATCAAGATTCCTGTTAGACAATATCCTAGTTGCCTTCTATAAGAGATTGCTAGTTGCCTTGTATAGAGATTGCTAGCCTTGTATAGATATTGCCTTATATAGACTTTCCTTCTATACCCTCATGTATATGTATATATATTGGCCTACTGGCCTCATGTTCAATACAAGTGCTATTAATAACATGATATCAGAGTCAAGTTAGGTTTACCATTTTTTTGGCGTTGCACTTACGCCGTTCGTTCTTTTGACGCCGGTCGGCTCTTCATCGTCGGTCTCATTCGCATGTCTTGCCGTCCGCTTGCCGGATCTGCTCCTTCCATGCCGTCGCGACTCTCGGCTTCCGCGTGCTCGGTCTCCTCAGCTTCCTGTCTCGGACCGCCGCTGATCTTCCTGGTCGCCCGACGCCTGAGGCAGACATCGTCCTCTTCCTCACCTCTGGCCGACCGACTGCTCGAGGAGACCCGGCCGACGCCTGACGCCGGCCTCGCTCAGTGGCCTCCTCCCACCATCCCTGTTGCCTCTTGGCCGCAACGGCGCTCCGCCTGTAGCTTGACCCGGCCTCCGCCCGACGTTGGCCTCCGCTCGACGGCTTCTTCCCACCAGCCCCGTCGCCTCTTGGCCACTCGGTTGCTCCGCGCGGTGGCCTCCTCCCACCGGCCGCTCGGTTGCATTGTGTGTGTGGATGAAGGCATGAAGCCCAGTCGGATTTGAATCCGATCGGGAGTTATTTTTAATACACGCGCGTGAGTCCGATCGGGAGCTCTCGGCTTCGGCTTCCAAGTCGGTTAGACCGGCTCCGGCTTTTGGTTGGCTCCAGCCCTCTCGGTAAAAAAAAATGTCGTCATCTTCAGGTTCTTCTTCGGGCACCTTCTCTGTTCCTCGCTGCCCTGTTATTTTCGATGGTCTTAATTATCGAGACTGGGTTCTCCATATGTGCCTTCACATGCGTGGTCAGCGTTTGTGGGAGTTTTTTACTGGCGAGCTATAATGTCCGCCTTGTCTTGCTCCCCGTGCCACACCTGTTATTCTTAAGGATGCCGATGATGCTGCTCAACAGAAGGCCTCCGATGACTATACCGATGTTGTGGAGTCTTTTCAGATTCAATTTACTGCATACAAGACATGGATTGATGAAGATGCTCGTGCCTCCGCTATTTTGGTTGCTAGCATGGAGGTACATCTCACTAGTTATATTGTCGCCTTGTCTTCGACACAGTTGATGTAGGCGCATCTTCGCGACTGCTATGAGCCTGTTGGCGATTCATTGTACCTTGCTGTTGTGCAACAGGAGCAGTTGCTACAGTAGGCTGATTCTACCGTGGATGAGTTCTATGCACAGCTGTCTTCGGTGTGGTCTCAGCTTGATTCTCTTGGATCGGAGGTTTGCCACACTTGTCAGTGCTGCCAGCGTCATCACTCTCATTTGGAGCTTCGTCGTATCTTCGACTTCCTGACACGTCTTCGGGTTGAGTTTGAGCAGATTCGTGCCCAGCTGTTTGCTCGCCATCCTCGTGTGACATTGTTGGAGGCCCTTGCAGCTATTCGTACTGAGGAGAGTCGTCATCGTGGTGCGGGCCTGCTAGTATCTCCTTCTGTCCTGGCGATGCCTCGTGCTACTCCTCCACCAGTGGCGCCTACTCCAGTGTCGGCTACTGGAGGGCTTCATTGCACCTACAGCAACAAGAACGGACATGTGGAGCAGTTTTGCTACCGGAAGAAAAAGAGTCTTGCTCGTCGAGGTGGACGCCCTTCTAAGGGCACTGGACTCCTGGGCGCCTTCGCTCAGCAGACCTCTGCTGGTTCTGACTCTACTTAGGAGATTCTTACACTGCTAAGTCGCATGGCTGCCTTTGCACCGCCAGGTTCTGCTGGTTCTGCTAATCATTCTTCCAGTGGGAGACCACCTTTCTCCTTATTAGGTATTGCACCATGGATTCTTGACTTTGGAGCTTCTTTTCATATGACATCTGATCCTACGAGTCTCCATTCCATTAGTCCTCTTGCTGCTGTTATCATTGTGTAGACCATAGATGGTACATCTCTTTCTATTGCAGGACGAGGCACTCTTTTGTCTTCTTTTCATGTTCCTGCTGTTTCTCATATTCCCAAGCTGACTATGCAGCTCATATCCACTGGCTAGCTCACTGATCATGGCTGTCGTGTTATCCTTGACACCGACTCTTGCTGTGTTCAGGATCGCCGCACGGGGTCTCTGGTTGGTACTAGCCCTCGCCGCCGTGACTCTCAGCGTCTCTGGGAGCTTGACTAGCTTCGTCTTCTTTCCGCTGCCCCTGCCAGTCTCTCAGTCTCCTCCACTGCTTCCACCTCCGTTGCATCTTCTACTAAGTCGTTTGCTTAGTGGCATCACCGTTTAGGCCATCTTTGTGGGTCACGTCTGTCTTTTTTAGTTCGTTGTAGTCTTTTAGGATCTGTGTCTGGGGATACCTCTTTAGATTGTGCGGGTTGTAAGCTTGGTAAATAGCTACAACTCCCCTATCCTTCCATTGAGTCTGTATCCCAGCGTCCATTTGATCTTGTTCATCATGATGTTTGGGGTCCGGCTCCTTTTGTTTCAAAAGGGGGTCATAAATATTATATTCTTTTTGTAGATGATTTCTCTCGCCACACCTAGATATACTTTATGTCCTCTCGAAGTGAGGTTTTATCCATCTGTAAGAATTTTACTACCATGACCCGTACTCAATTTGATTCTTCCATTCGTGTTCTTCGTGTTGACTCGGCAGGAGAGTATCTGTCAGGAGCTTTTCTTGCTTCCCAGGGCACTCTTTCTCACTTTTCCTGTTCTGATGCTCATGCTCAGAATGATGTAGCTGAGCGCAAGCATCGTCATCTTCTTGAGACAGCTCGTGCTACATTTGCTTCTTCTTATTCTATCTCATGGCCGAGGTGAAATTTGTTTCCACTTGATTAATATTCAGCCTTCTTCTGCTCTTCAGGGTGGGATTCCAGTGGAGCGTTTTTGTGGCATGCCTCCTGATTATTCTAGTCTTCGCCTCTTTGGGTGTGTGTGATATGTCTTCCTTGCACCTCGTGAACGCACCAAGCTGACCGTCTAGTCTGTTGAGTGCATTTTACTAGGCTATAGTGCTGAGCATAAGGGATATCGCTGTTGGGATCCTGTTGGCTGACGGATGCGGATCTCTCGGGATGATACTTTTGATGAGTCTCGTCCCTTCTGCCCTCGTCCTTCGTCCACTTCAGCATCTCTTGTCGAGCTACTTTCTTTCCTGACTTTTCCTGATACTCCAGTTGTCACTTTTCCTTCTCCACGGTTGGTGTCTCCTTCGTCGGCTTTTCCACAAGAGTCTTCACCTCCAGTGCCTCCTCCAGATGTTTCTTCTGATATTGTTCTTTCTTATCCTCTATACTACACTCGTCATCTGTGAGTTGAGGATTCTTCTAGTGTATCATCTTCTTTTGATGTGTCATCTTCTCCTGTTGAGTCACCTTCTTCAGTGCCTCCTCCTCACCACACTCTTCGCGATCGTCAGTCTATTCAGCCTCCTAAGTGCCTTGGCTTTGCTGGTGCAGTTCTTGCGCGATGCTTGTATTCATCAGGAATGGCAACATGCAATGGCAGAGGAGCTTGCTGCCCTTGAGCATACTAGCACGTGGGATCTTGTGCCCTTTTCTCCACGTGTCCGTCCCATTACATGCAAGTGGGTCTATAAGGTTAAGAGTCGCTCTGATGGTTCTCTTGAGTGCTACAAGACTCGTCTCATGGCACGTGGTTTTCAGCAGGAGCATGATTGTGATTGTGATGAGACTTTTGCTCCTGTAGCTCATATGATCACTGTTCGCACTCTTCTTACTGTGGTTTCTGTTCGTGAGTGGTCTATCTCTCAGTTTGATGTAAAGAATGCCTTTCTTAATGGTGAGCTACGTGAGGAGGTCTTTATGCAGCCACCACCGGGGTATTCTGTTCCTGAGGGCATGGTTTGTCGGCTTCGTCGCTCTCTTTATGGGCTCAAACAAGCCCCTCGTGCCTGGTTTGAGAGTTTTTTTTTCTGTGGTCACTACTGCTGGTTTTTCTGCTAGTGCTCATGATCTTGCGCTCTTTGTTCACACTTCATTTTGTGGACAGGCTCTTCTTCTTCTCTATGTTGATGACATGATCATTACTAGAGATGATTCTCAGTATATTGTTTTTGTGAAGGCACGTCTCAGCGAGCAGTTTCTTATGTCTGATCTGGGTTCTCTTCGCTACTTTCTTGGGATTGAGGTCTTTTCTACATCCGAGGGCTTCATTCTATCCCAAGAGAAGTTTATTCAGGATCTTCTTGATCGTGCTACTCTCACTGATCAGCGCACAGCTGAGACTCCTATGGAGCTCAATGTTCACCTTCAACCTACCGATGGTGAATCTCTTAAGGATCCTACTCGCTATCGCCATCTTGTTGGGAGTCTTGTTTACCTTGGTGTCACACATCATGACATTTCATATCCAGTTCATATCTTCAGTCAGTTCATTTCTTCTCCCACTCAACTCCGCTATAGTCATCTTCTTCGTGTTCTACGATATCTTCGTGGAACTATCTCTCGTCATCTTTTCTTTCCTCGCTCAAGCTCCTTCCAGCTCCAGACATACTCCGATGCTACTTAGGCTGGTGATCACTCTGATTGTCGGTCTCTTTCTGCTTATTGTGTTTTTCTAGGTGGTTCTCTCATTACTTGGAAGACTAAGAAGCAGACAACAGTTTTTCGTTCGAGTGATGAGGCTGAGTTGCGAGCTATGGCTCTTTTGACAGCAAAGGTTGCTTGGCTATGGTGGCTACTTGAGGATTTTGGTGTTTTTGTTTCTACACCTACTCTTTTATCTGACAGTACAGGTGCTATTAGCATTGCTCGAGATCCATTGAAGCATGAGCTCACCAAGCATATTGGCATTGATGCTTCCTACATGCGGTCACAGGTACAGAGGATCAAGTTGTGGCTCTTCAGTATGTGCCTTTAGAGCTTCAGTTGGCAGACTTCTTCACGAAGACACGGACTAGAGCTCAGCACAACTTTTATCTCTCCAAACTCAGTGTTGTTGATCCACCATGTGTTTGAGGAGGGGGGGGGGGGGTTAAACAGTATGCTAGTTGCCTTCTATAAGAGATTGCTAGTTGCCTTGTATAGAGATTGCTAGCCTTGTATAGATATTGCCTTATATAGGCTTTCCTTCTATACCCTCATGTACATGTATATATTCTGGCTCATTGGGCTCTTCAATACAAGTGCTATTCATGACAATTCCAACACGTATGAAGTATTTCTTTTATCTTTAATTTTAGCTCACGTTGTAGTATTTGCTCTGTTTATTCAGGATAACATTGGAGTATTTGTTGATCAAAATGGGAGACTTATTCAAGATGGCAGGATAATTTGGTCAGACACGCCTACCTCTATTGTTATACATGGACCATATGCTGTGGCACGCCTGCCACGACATGTTGAGGTGAGTTGTTTTTTTTCCTTGTTTGTGGTGGTAAAAAGAATAATCAAAGTTGTGAGTTTCATTTGTCCACCTAAGCTACTTGGTATTAATTCAGATACGGTCTCTTAGAAGTCATGCATTGGTTCAAACAGTTGTCCTCCGTGATGTTCAAAAGCTTGTTCAAACTGACAACTGTATACTTGCTGCGCTATCCAACTCTGTTTATGGTTTGCTGCCTGTCCCTATTGGTGCCCAGGTATGCTGTGTTTGGTTTATTAATTGTGTTGAGTGTATTGGTGTCAATATTTACATTTTTTTTTACTGTCACAAGTCACAGCACTATTGTTTCATGCTAGCTTTCGGTATAGGCTGAATATTGTAGTAGTGCTGTTAGTGGCTTGTGAGTGTTGACCATTATATGACCTGGTACTAGTATGAGAAATCTTGGTAGGTTAAACAGAAATGCTTCGCTGATTGATGGTTCATGGTTCTTATCATGCTTTGTTGTTCTGGTTTGAGCTTTCACCACATGCTATTTCTGATTTCAGACTGCGCATGCGCAATTCTATTTGTAGGACAGATTGTTGTGCCACCTACATAGCAAGTTTTTTTTTTAACTCAGTTAGATCAATGTAGAATTAACAGTAGATGATACATCTGATGCTGACAAAACAACTTTAGCTAAATATGAGACCATGATTTAACAACCAAAGTTAAATAAGTGTTGTTTGATAGGAGATGTTGAGTGTTATCCTCCAGCCCTATTTGGTGTGATGTTGCTCTATATCTTCTTTATGGATGATACTGTTAAGGAATATATTGTCTTCTATAGATTTTGTCTTATATATGCTTTCCTTTTGTACTTAGATATTGTCTTACATAGGCTTTCCTTTTGTACCCTCATGCAATCTATATATTCTGGTCTATTGGTCTCATGATGAATACAAGTGCTATTCATAACATGGTATCAGAGCGGGTTGCGAAACCCTAGCCGCCACCTGTGTTCTTCCGCTGCCACTAGCCCTGGGAGGTGCAATCTCTACTCATACTCCTGGGGGTGGTCACTGTTAGACAATATCCTATACTTACCTTGTATAGAGATTGCTAGTATCCTGTATTGCCTTGTATTCGTGTATTGCCTTGTATAGACTTTCCTTTTGTACGTATTGTCTTGTATATGCTTTCCTTTTGTACCATCATGTAACACTATATATTCTGGCCTATTGGCCTCATATTGAATACAAGTGCTATTCATAACATGGTATCAGAGCTAGGTTTTAGGGTTAGGGCTTACCGGCGCTTGCACTTGCGCCCTTTTTTCAGCGACTTTTCTTGTTGCCTTTGGTTGCCCAACAGCAGACCTTCTCCCGACCGGCAGCCTCTGTTCCGTGGAGAGAACGCCGCCGCCCCTTGTCCGCTTGCACGGGAGGAAGAACCTCGCCTCTGGTCGGAGCTCGCGTAGCTTCGTTTCCGGCCGACCGTTCATGCACCTACTCGCCCGATTTGTGGTCGTTCGTCGCCATCTCGAGCTCAGCCGCCACCGCCTCTGTTGGCCTTCGTCAGCCACCCGACACCGGCCATTCCCGTCTGGAGCCTGCCCGACGCCGGCCGCTCTTGCTCGGAGCCCCCCGACGCTGAGCTTCTTCGCGTGGACACCGAGCTTCCCGATCGCCTGCTCGCCCGAGGCCCCGCGAGCTTGGCGGACGCCATTGCCTGCTCTCCCGAGGCACTGCGAGCCCGCCCGCGAGCTTCTTGAAGCTGTCGCTTGGCTGCCCGCCTCTTCTCACCAAAGTAGTCGAGGCCTGTTTGGATCGGATTCCAATCCGATCTAAAACCGAATTTTAATCCGGGAGCAAAAAAAAATGTCGTCTTCTGCATCTTCTTCAGGGACTGTTTCTGTTCCTCGTTGCCCGGTTATCTTCGATGATCTCAATTATCGAGACTGGGTTCTTCATATGCGCCTTCACATGCACAGTCAGCGTCTTTGGGAGTTTCTTACCGCAAGCTATCTTGTCCGCCTCGTCCTGCTCCCCCTGCCATGCTTGTTATTCCCAAGGAGGCTGATGATGCTGCTAGATAGAAAGTGTCTGATGACTATGCTGATGCTGTGGAGTCTTTTCAGATTTAGTTTACTGCATACAAGATATGGATTGATGAAGATGCTCGTGCCTCCGCTATTTTGGTTGCAAGCATGGAGGTGCATCTCACTGGTGATATTGTCGCTTTGTCTTCGGCACAGTTGATATGGATGCATCTTCGCAACCCCTATGAGCCTGCTGGCGATTCTTTGTACCTTGCTGTTATGCGACAGGAGCAGTCGCTGCAACAAGGTGATTCTACCATGGATGAGTTTTATGCGCAGCTATCCTCGGTGTGGTGCCAGCTTGATTCTCTTGGACCAGAGGTTTGCCGCACTTGCCAGTGCTGTCAGCATCAGCACTCTCATTTGGAGCTTCGTCGCATCTATGACTTAACACGACTTCGAGTTGAGTTTGAGCAGATTCGTGCCCAGCTGCTTGCTTGTCATTCTCGTGTGACCTTGTTGGAGGCCCTTGCAGCTACTCGTAATGAGGAGACTCGTCTTCGTGGTGCGGGTCTACTGGTATCTCCTTCAATCCTGATGGTGCTTCGTACTACTCCTGTAGTGGCACCTACTCCAGTGACATCTATTAGTGGTGGAGGGCTTCACTACACCTACTGCGACAAGAACGGACATATGGAGTAGTTCTGTTACCAGAAGAAGAAGGATCTTGCTCGTCGAGGTGGACGCCCTTCTAAGGGCACTGGACTCTTGGGCGCCTCCCCTCAACGGACATCTGCTGGTTATGACTCCACTCAGAAGATTCTTACGCTACTACGTCGCATGGCTGCCTCTACACCAACAAGATCTGCTTGTTCTGCTACTCAGTCTTCCAGTGAGAGACCACTTTCCTCATCAGGTATCACACTATGGATTCTTGACTCCGGAATTTCTTTTCATATGACATCTGATCCCACGAGTCTCCATTCTCTGCTTCTATCACTGTGCAGACCGCAGATGGTACTTCTCTTTCTGTTGCAGGACGAGGCACTCTTTTGTCTTCCTCTTTTCATGTTCCTGCTGTTTCTCATGTTCCCAAACTAAGCTCATATCTGCTAGCCAGCTCACTGATCATGGCTATCGTGTTATCTTTTATTTTGACTCTTGTTGTGTTCAGGATCGCCGCACGGGGTCTGTGGTTGGGACTGCCCTCACCGCCGTGACTCTCAGCGTCTCTAGGAGCTTAACTGGCTTCGTCTTCCTTCTGCTGCCCCTGCTAGTCTCTCAGTCTCCTTCACCGCTTCTGCCTCCGTTGCATCTTCTACCGGGTCGTTTGTTCAGTGTTATCACCGTCTAGGACATCTTTGTGGTCCACGTCTGTCATCTTTAGTTCGTCATGGTCTTTTAGGTTCTGTGTTTGGTGATACCTCTTTAGACTGTAAGGGTTGCAAACTTGGTAAACAGCTACAACTTCCTTATCCTTACAATGAGTCTGTATCCCAGTGTCCTTTTAATCTTGTTCATTTTGATGTTTGGAGTCCGGCTCCTTTTGTTTCAAAAGGGGGTCATAGATATTATATTCTTTGTATAGATGATTTCCCTCGTCACACCTGGATATATTTTATGTCTTCTCGTAATGAGGTTTTATCCATCTATAAGAATTTTGCCACCATGGTCCGTACTCAGTTTGATTTTCTCATTCGTGTTCTTCGTGCTGACTTGGCGGGAGAGTATCTATCAGGAGCCCTTTGTGCTTTTCTTGCTACGCAGGGCACTCTTTCTCAATTTTCTGTCCTGGTGCTCATGCTCAGAATGGTGTGGCTGAGCGTAAGCATCGTCATCTTCTTGAGACAGCTCGTGCTCTTTTACTTCCACTGTTCTACCTCACTTCTGGGCTGAAGCTGTTTCCACTGCCACTTGATTAATATTTAGCCTACTTCTGCTCTTCGGGGTGGGATTCCAGTAGATCATCTTTGTGGCATGCCTCCCGATTATTCTAGTCTTCACCTCTTTGGGTGTGTGTGTGCTATGTTCTTCTTGCACCTTGTGAACGTACCAAGCTGACCGCTCAGTTTGTTGAGTGCATTTTTTTGGGGATATAATGCTGAGCATAAGAGATATCGTTGTTGGGATCCTGTTGGTTGACAGATGCGGATCTCTCAGGATGTTACTTTTGATGAGTCTCGTCCCTTCTACCCTCGTCCTTCTTCCACTCCAGCATCTCTTGTCGAGCCGCTTTCTTTCCCGACTTTTCCAGATACTCCAGTTGCCACTTTTCCCTTTTCACGGTTGGTGTGTCCTTCATCGCCGGCCTCTCCTTTGGTGTCTTCTTCACCACCAGTGCCTCCTCCCGAGGTTTTTCCTGATATAGTTCCCTCTTATCCTCTATACTATACTCGTTGTCTGCGAGTGGAGGATTCTCCTACTGAGCTACCTTCCTCCGTATCTCCTCCTTGCTATGCTCTTCGCGATCGCCAGTCTATTCGGCCTCCTGAGCGCCTTGGCTTTGCTGGTGCAGTTCTTGCCGAGCCGACTTCTTACCGTGATGCTGTTATTCATCAGGAATGGCAGCATGTGATGGCAGAGGAGCTTGCTGCCCTTGAGCGCACTGGCATGTGGGATCTTGTATCCCTTCCCCCACGTGTCCGTCCCATTACATGCAAGTGGGTCTATAAGGTTAAGACTCGCTTTGATGGTTCTCTTGAGTACTACAAGACTCGTCTTGTAGCACATGGTTTTCAGCAGAAGCATGATCGTGATTATGATGAGACTTTTGCTCCTACGACTCACATGACCACTGTTCGCACTCTTTTTGTTGTGGCCTCTGTTTGTGAGTGGTCCATCTCCTAGCTTGATGTCAAGAATGCCTTTCTTAATGGTGAGCTGCGTGAGGTCTATATGCAGCCACCACCGGGGTATTCTGTTCCTTAGGGCATGGTTTGTTGACTTCGCCGCTCTCTTTATGGGCTTAAGCAAGCCTCTTGTGCTTGGTTTGAGCGTTTTTGTTCTGTGGTCATTATAGCCGGCTTTTCTGCTAGTGCTCATGATCCTGCGCTCTTTGTTCACACTTAGCCTTGTGGTCGGATCCTTCTTCTATATGTTGATTACATGATTATTACTGGAGATGATTCTCAATATATTGCCTTTGTGAAGGCACGTCTTAGTGAGCAGTTTCTCATGTCTGATGTGGGTCCCCTCCGTTACTTTATTGGGATTGAGGTTTCTTCTACATCTGAGGGTTTTTTTCTATCCCAAGAGAAGTATATTCAGGATCTTTTTGATCTGCATCACTTACTGATCAGCGCACAGCCGAGACTCCCATAGAGCTCAATGTTTACCTTCGATCTACTAATGGTGAACCTCTTGAGGATTCTACTCGCTATCGCCATCTTGTTAGAAGTCTTGTTTACCTTAGTATCACTCGTCCTGACATTTCGTATTCAGTTCATATCTTGAGTCAGTTTGTTTCGCTCCCACTCAGCTCCACTATAGTCATCTTCTTCGTGTTCTGCGATATTTTTGTGGAACTATCTCTCGCCATCTTTTCTTTCCACGCTCCAGCTCTTTACAGCTCCAAGCATACTCTGATGCTACCTGGGCTAGTGATCACTCTGATCGTCAGTCTCTTTCTGCTTAATGTGTTTTTCTTGTTGGTTCTCTCATTGCTTGGAAGATTAAGAAGCAGACAACAGTTTCTCGTTTGAGTGCAGAGGCTGAGTTGCGAGCTATGGCTCTTTTGACAGCAGAGGTTACTTGGCTACAGTGGTTACTTGAGGATTTTAATATTTCTGTTTCTACATGAACTCTTTTATCTGACAGTACAGGTGCTATTAGCATTGCTCGAGATCCAGTGAAGCATGAGCTCACCAAGCATATCTGTGTTGATGCTTCCTACATGCAGTCACAGGTACATGATCAGGTTGTGGCTCTTCAGTATTTGTCTTTATAGCTTCAGTTGGCAGATTTGTTCACAAAGACACAGACTAGTGCTCATCCTAGCTTTTATCTCTCCAAACTCAGTGTTGTTGATACACCATGAGTTTGAGGGGGAGTGTTAGACAGTATCCTGTACTTACCTTGTATAGAGGTTGCTAGTATCTTGTATTGCCTTGTATTCGTGTATTACCTTGTATTGGCTTTCCTTTTGTACGTATTGCCTTGTATAGGCTTTCCTTTTGTATCCTCATGTAACACTATATATTCTTCCCTATTGGCCTCATATTGAATACAAATGCTATTCATAATAGTCACCTCCTAGTTGTAGTTAGGTTCTAGCAACTGCTTTTGGTCGCTGGCGCCGACCCGGCCACCCCCGACTCCGCCAGCCTTTTCCCAGCCAACGTCATCCTTGCTCCTCCGGCTTTGCCCGACGCTCTAGGCGATGTTGAGATGCTCCTTGGCCGTCGCCGAGCACTCGCCGTTGCAACCTTGGAGGCTTTGGGCGTGCCATCCGCACGCTCGTCGTCGTCGTCTGGATCCAACTGGATCCGGTCACCTCTGTCCTTGGATCCACCATCCCCGAGCACCACCGCCACCGTCCGCCATCGCAGCCTCTCTCTCATCTCTTCTGGACCAACACGACGCTCTCATTTGGATCTCACATCCGTCGTGCGCGCCGCGCTGCGCCACGCCGACTCGTGCCGCCACGCTCCTGCGGCTCATCGCCTCCAGCCGTCACACCGCCTCGGCTTCGGATCCTCCCGCAACCCTGACCGACGCCGCACCACTTCTCCCGGCCGGCCGTGTCGCTCCACCCGTGACACTGCCCGCCCTGGCTCCGGCTCCCCTGTAACGTCGTCTCTGGCATCTGACACCTCCTGCCATCTGCCAAAGCCCGCGGTTGACGCCTGCTCAATCCGCCAGACGCCCGCCCATTGCCTCCTGGATAATGGCTTTTAACCAGATTTCAATCGGATCCCAAAAAACGGATGGCTCCATTTTCTGCTCGGCTCTTTCATCATGGCTTGGCTCGTTTTGGCTCTGTTTCGGCTCGGTTCTCAGCTCCGGTTCTTTTGATCGGATCTCAGCTCTGGCTCTTCTGATCGGCTTACTTTTGTCGGCTTCTGCTTAGCTTGCACTCGTCGGCTTAGCTCTCGGTTGGCTCCTACACTGGCTCGGCTCGACTCTCACTAGTTATCTTTGGGTCTTTTCATTCTCAGCGTCATTGTCTTCCGTTACGTCCATCCAAGTCCTTAGCGTCTATCTTTGAGTTCGTCTAAGCCGCGCGAGTCCACAAATTCCTTTTGCATGGCAGCCGCCGCCGCTTTTCTTTTTGAGTTGTCGTAGATCGTAGAAGTCATTATGATGCTGCTGCTTCCCGCCGCCACAAGCTTCTAAGGTTGCTGCACTTTTTTTGCACCGCGCCTTTGTCGCGTTTTTAGTGCACTGCGCCGCTGCTATCTTGGGCTTCGATCTATGCCGTCATGCTTCTATCCATCACTCTTCGGCTTTATTTGACAGCTCTCTATTTGTGTCGATTTCATCATCTTCTTTGTCGTACTATTGCGGTTGACTTTGCACCTGCTTTCTTAGCCCCTGCATTTTGTGCTTTATGGGTTGCCACACGACTTTGGATGGGAGATTATTTGATTTTTGACACATTTTTCAAGAGCTAGATGCTGTGACGACAAATTGAAGACTAGGATTTTGGATTTACCCTATTTTATTGTCAACCCTTCCAAATGCAATGCTATTGCATACGCCTTGCATTTGAGAGGGGATGTTAAGGAATATATTGCCTTATATAGATGTTGTCTTATATAGGCTTTCCTTTTGTACTTAGATATTGTCTTACATAGGCTTTCCTTTTGTACCTTTATGTAATCTATATATTTTGGCCTATTGGCCTCGTGATAAACACAAGTGCTATTCATAACAGATACTATGCCCATTAGACACCCTATACCATATATGCAAAGATTTTCAGACATTATCTTCACAAAAGGTCCATAAAGTGCTATATTGCACTCATAAAGTTCTATAGGTTCTTTAATTGAGAAAAAAACTGTTTTCCCATCTGTTATTGGAAACCTCCTATTTTTGCTTGGCAGTTGGCATAGTGAGGAATTTCTCCTTTTTTCCCCTTTGATCTCAGTTACAAACTGCTGAACAATATGCAGCAAAATTATGAAAGTAAAATCGAATTATTTGATCTCATAATTCTTCTTTCTTCAAAAGAAAGGCCAACCAAATTATGTATAAAACTGTATCCAAGGAGCTAAGCTTCATATCCATTTTATGTTACCAGGCCCAGTACAAATTTTGCCCAATAAAATATAATGTGAGTAGGCCTTTTACATTTATACTGGAATGTTACTTTGATGGAACTTTCAAGTTAATGTTAAATTATCTGTCTTGATCATTTCATAAGTTTGTCAAGATTGGTTCTTAGTTCTTACATATACATCTTTTGGTCTACAGATAGTGCAATTGACCGCGTCTGGAGAATTTGAGGAGGCACTGGCATTGTGTAAGCTACTTCCTCCAGAGGATTCAAACTTACGAGCTGCAAAAGAAAGCTCAATCCACATAAGGTATATTTAGATTGCCCAATCAGAAGGGCAGAATAATACCTGATTTGTACTTTTCTCAGTCATTTGATATTATGCTTATATAGTTCTCATTGCATAACACGATTGGTAGATGCTGTTCCTCTTTAGTCACGCTGTTCCAAGCACCATAGCACAACACTCTGCTTTTGCTTTTGAATCTGTGATCAGCCGAGACATCGAATTCAATACATGAATATGCATCGCATACAGTTTTGCCCATACACATCTAACAATATTATTATTACGTAGACATGCTAGTGTTGAATACTAGTATTATCTATGTGAACACTGAACAGCATGCAAATTTTGGGGAAAACTAAGTTTGTTGACATTAGGTAATTTGACATATTTAAATAAAATGTTTCGCCAAGAGCTCATGTACACCAAGTTAAGTAAACTTGCCTTTTTATTGTTTGACTAGTAAGCAGTACTTGGCAATGCATTTCATGCTGAACATTTGGATTTCCACTTGCTTTGATATAGTGATAAAAGCGTAACAAAAGTATGACAAATATAGAAACTAGGTGTAGCTAAATTGTAATTTACTGCAACCGGAAGCTTTGTTACCATAAAAAGAACAACTGAAAGCTTTCTAGAAAAATGAATTCTCAAATTTATTATAATTTATGGCTATGCGTGTCTGCATGTCTTTTTTTAGACTATAATTCATGGAGTTGAAAAGTTATAGTTAAAAAGGGAACTTCTCTTCAAACACAAGAACCCTATCATGGTACCAACAAATTCGTATTGGGCGTCATTTCTAGTCTATAATTAAAGTAGGCGGACATAGCCTTCTTGATACGGGATTGCCTGATCTTTACGTCATAGGATTTGGATACTTACGTGCTCTCTTAGAGTGTGTTTGGTTGGTGGGATGGGGTTGAATGGGATGGGATGGTTCTGTACCATTTGGTTCTATTGTTTTGGGTGAATGGAATGGTTTAGTATCTATAGAGAATACTTTTCAAATTTGTATCTCACCATCTAGGATAGGATAGTTCCATTCAAGCAACCAAACACATTAATGACTTTTTTGAATCATCTTATACATGTACCACTTGGTACAAGCAACCAAACATACCCTTGATGAACGCTAGTTGATCCCTCGCTGCTAAATGCAATGAGCTTGCAACTCTTTGATTTGTCAAGATCACACACGTGTTGAACTTCGCAGACATTGAGTGAAATATATCGATCTCTCAATTTCCAATGGAAAGGCAGAACGATCTTTTGAAGAAGTTGTCCAATTCCCCCTCTATGCGTATGCAACAAGGAAGAATAAGCAAAGAACGCTAATAGATGTGAATAGCTATCTTATTAATCTGGTGTCTCCTTTTACATTAAGATATACATGGCTATTTAAAGGCTCGAACTTGGACCTTAGGGTATGGAAAAGTAATAATCAAACGATTCTAAACGGACTCGTCTGCACCGCTGTAACTAACTTTCCAAATATATAATATGCTAATTAAGTCATCTTTGGCCGGACGTACAATGAATTGGGACCAGCAACTCCTATGCCCGGAAATCTAGGTTGTAGGCGTCGTCTCCTTCTCGGCAAGGAAAATATGTTGGCGGGGTCCACGTGCAGTTGACGTGTCACATGCAGCTAGTGCACCGAAGTCCATGATCTAAATAATTCCAGTGCAGCTTGTGATAATTTCCTGCTTACGCTTTGCCTTGATCTCTGTTTGCATGAAGCAACGGCCAGAAATATTCCATAATGTAAGAGCTTCTCATGCTGGTTGTCCATGTATTGATAGACACCATGATTTCATGCAAACCATGTGGGGCCCGCGCTACATAAAACCATTAATAAAGAAATCAACTTTGTTTTCTTATCACGAAGTCTGAGAAACCAACTGAGGCAGCGTTGCATCACTTTGGCTTGCATACGTGAGATGGACTGCAGCTCTAGGATTGGTTCGTGTGTCATTAGGTGGGTTCCACGAGCTAAGGAGTGGGCCCGCATTACGCATGAATCTTCTAGGCATCGTAGCTTTCTCGTCCGAATTTCAAATATAGCAAATAATATATCATCAGCTCGACGAGATCTTCGCAATAGTAAAATTTATTCTGACATGCAAAGTTTCTTCCTCTATAACTTTCTATGCGTATCTTTTCTTTAGGTTTGTACAGATCAAATATGCTCTGCATATAATTAAATAAAATACTAGTAGCTCTGTATCTTCAATTAAAATAATTAAATGCCCAATTAAATTAGAGTTCACCTGATAATATTTAATGTGGCTCAATAATTCTTTCTAGTCAAATAATATATTTAAATGAAAAATGCTAAGCGTGTCAGTATTCGCATCACTTCATCTATTCACAAAGTAAAATTTTGTTCTCTTGTAATTTTTCCATTTGGTTCCTTGCATACAACTAAATGACATCTTTCCTTTTGATTTCATGAATTAGATATGGTCACTTTTTATTTGATAATGGGAGCTATGAGGAGGCAGTGGAGCAGTTTTTGGATTCACATGTGGATATTACGTATGTGTTATCTCTATACCCATCCCTTGTTCTGCCTCAAACACACATTATAGGTGAATATTACAAGCTGCGAGGCCTGCCAGAATTAGCAAGAGAATCCTCTGATGTGACAGATGAGATGGAATCATACTCATTGCAACTTGAATGTGATGATAAATCTCCATTGGAGATGAAGAAAATGAATCACAATGCTCTTATTGCCCTTGTGAAGTACTTGCAGAAGAAAAGAAATGGAATAATTGAGAGAGCAACAGCTGAAATAACAGAGGAGGTGGTCTCTGGAGCTGTGCACCACAGCTTAATCTTATCTGAACCATACAAGTCAAAGAAGCCAAACAAGGTAGCGACTATTTCAAATGTGTGGCTTTTCTTGTTGCAAGTCTAAAACTGCTAGTGACCAATATGAAATTATTGCATTAAGCAGGAAGCCAAGAACTAATGTAACATATAGTAAACATGGCCCTGATTTTATCCAAATTATCGACAGATCAAATTACATTGTCTATATTCCATGTAATGCTAGTTAGTGTCTTTGAGAAGGATATTTCTCATACCTATTGTTCTGAAATCTGAATCCTTGTTTGATGTAACACTATTCACTTACAACTGTTCCTGGTACTGCAGCTTGGCTTTCCTAAAGCTAAATTCATTTTAGGATCCCTGGAAAGAGTGAATTTAATGTTTTGGTAAGGTAGTCTAAGAGCTTCATTCATTGGTTATCTGAGGTTTCTAGATTGTTTTATCAATTTTGTGGGTTTCTGAGGTCAGTAGAAAAATTTAGGAAGGAAGGAGCATGTAGATGCTTTCGTGTATCTTGGAGCTCAATTAGAGCTCAAGTTTCATATGCACACAAGAGTCCAAGCTTTCGGAAAATTCAAACTTCCTGTCTAGGTCTATAATATTCCCATTCTTTCAAAGATGAGGTAAATGCAATTCCTTGGTATGATTTGAATATTCTGCTACCACAGAAAAAAATGATTTAAATTTCTTGTCAGGATACCATCCTATTTAAAAGCGTCTTGGGCCTTATGTTTTTATGAGCGTGCATGGTGCTATGCCTATTGCACAGATGATTGCAAATCAAAGAATTTGTTTGTTAATTATACACAAAAGATTATAATAATTCTTATGTTTTTTTTGGGGTCAGAAACGGGCTCAGACGCATACAATCTCTATTGCTAGAGAAATGGCTACTGTATTGGACACATCTCTTCTTCAAGCTCTTATTCTTACAGGGCAGTCATCAGGAGCAATAGAATTATTGGAAGGACTTAATTATTGTGATTTGAAGATATGCGAGGAGTTTATGAAGGAAAGGAGTGATTATATGGTGTTACTTGAGCTCTACAAAAGCAATGAAATGCACCGCGAAGCTCTGCAACTATTCAATCAATTAGTCGAAGAATCAAAGTCTGAGATTGGAAATACTGATTTTAATAAAAAATTCAACCCTCGAATGATCATTGAGTATCTCAGGGTATTGTTTTTTCTCCTTTATTTAACTGATATTGTTCTACATGCACACATACACAAACTAGTGAAGCACAAACCAGTTTTTGTTGGTTGAAGCTTTTGGGTGAACTGGTTGGTGTATACAACTCAATATGGTATCAGAGCCAAAAGATCTCGAGTTCAAGACCCGGTTGGCGCAATTAAAAAAAATAATTGCAGCCCACTTCTATTCCACGTCCTAGTCCGAGAGAGCCCTATACGTGAGGAGGAGTGTTGAAGTATAAGTGAATTGCCCACCTTTCCTCATCAGCTTAAGCTTTTGGGTGAACTGGTTGGTGCATGCAACTCAATAGGATTGATATACCATGCTGCATTGTGTTTTTTTATCCTAAAATAAACTGTGTATAAATGTGAGAAGTGCATGTCTAAATGTGTAGTTGTTTTAGTAAGCAAATAAATTAAATGTGGAAGCACCAGCAAAATATTGAATTCAAGGTGCAATCCATGGATTTCAGAATTGCATTTTTTGTGTATTCAATATTATTGTATGATTACTTTACGATTATTAGTCCAAGTAGTTTATATGCTTGCATTTTCATTTGACATGGGCACATGGCGGTAGGATCATATCGAATTTTTTATTGCTTGTGCTTATGTTGATACGCTGTTATGTCCTGTTTCATGCATTTATGTTGTCTTCCAAGAATTGCTCATTGGTATTAGTGAAATTTGTTGGCAACAATAATGCTCTTTCTTTCTATTGTTTAATGTTATCCTTTAGACTTTTGCCTTCATATTGTGAAGTCAATGTCCTTTTCACATTCTTCTGCTTTTCTATGGCTGATTTGAGATTCTGTGCACTTTTCTGCAGCCCCTTTGTAGATCTGACCCAATGCTGGTTCTAGAGTCTTCTTTGTATGTTCTTGAACGCAACCCATCCGACACTATTGAGCTCTTTTTATCTGAAAATGTTCCAGCTGATTTGGTAAATTCATATCTGAAACAGAATGCTCCAAATTTGCAGTCAACTTACTTAGAACTAATGCTTTCAATGAGTGAATCTGGGATCAATCCTAATCTGCAAAATGAGCTGGTATGTACTCCGTCTATTGTTATTTTGTTAGTATGTAAAGTTCATATCCAATCAATTCAATTTATGTTGTTCAGATGATCTTAGTTCCATAAGCTGTTCCTACGAAGTTTGCAGTAAATGGATTGCTTCTAATGCTCTGATATGAAAATTTTCTGGTGTGAAGGTGCAACTGTACATTTCTGAAGTTCTTGACTGGTACAAGATTCTGAAGGAAGAGGGAAACTGGACTGAGAGAACATATTCGCCAACACGAAAGAAATTAATATCTACATTAGAGAATAATTCAGGTTACAATACAGACATACTTCTTAAGCGCCTTCCACAAGATGCCCTTTTTGAAGAGCGTGCTATATTGTATGGGAAAATAAATCAACACCTCCGTGCATTGTCTCTCTATGTTCATAAGGTACCATTGCTCTGCCATGTGCTTTTGATATCTAGTGATCTATTTATTTAATGATTAGGTATTAGTGTGAACTTTCAAAGATTATCCAGAATAACTTGTGCACTACTTTGTAGCTCCAGATGCCAGAGCGAGCAGTTGCATATTGTGACCGTGTTTATGAGGAAGGAGCACAACTACCTTCCAAGTCAAATATTTATTTTAATCTTCTACAAATTTATCTGAACCCCAGAAAAGCTGAAAAGGAATTTGAGCAGAAAATTATTCCAGTGGCATCACAATACCCTGGAATTCAAAAGGTTAGCTCTACTACTAAGGTCAGAGGGGGGCGTATGGGTAGAAAGGTTGTTGAGATTGAAGGGGCTGACGACATACGCTTTAGCCCCAGTGGAACTGATAGTAGCCGAAGTGATGGTGATGGAGATGATGTTAGTGATGGAGGTCCTACAATGTTGAATGAAGCACTTGAGTTGTTAAGCCAATGGTGGGACAGAATAAATGGTGCTCAGGCACTTCGGTTGTTACCAAGAGACACAAAACTCCAGGTAAATGTTTTTATATGTTCTGAAAGATATCTTTTCATCTGGCCTAGGTTTATGTCAGGCCACACCCACCATCCTATTGTGGTATTATGTTTGAAAAGCAACAAAAGAAAGAAGAAGAGTTTTTGTGTTTATGTAATATTCTCCCCTTTTTGCGTATATGACATATCTCTGTTAGCTGGTGTGTTTTGTTGTTATTTAGGCTCTTGCAAGAAACATAATTATGCTCATTAAAAGAACACAATTATGCAGCTTCTGACTTCTGAGATGCTTGTGTTCCAGCATTTGGTTGTTTTTGCTGTTTAATTTCATCTTTCAATATGTCCAGTTGGTAAAGCTTCTGAAGGTTCAAGCTTCTAATAATCTGATATGAATGTTTGCAGGATCTGGTGTCATTTCTCGAACCACTATTGCGAAACTCTAGTGAACATCGACGCAATTATATGGTCATCAAAAGCTTGATTTTCCGGGCAAACTTGCAGGTTAGCTTGATATTATGATCTCTTGTTGATCTTTGGGATTGTTGCTGGGAAATGCCATCGTGTTGGAATTGAGTACTCCCACTCCCTTGTTCTTTTTTACTTGACGTTTTTTTTACTTTTCACGGTCTTTGAGATGCGACTTTGACCATTATTTTTTATAACTTTACGTTAATATGTACTAATAAAATTTTAATATTATGAAAGTATTTCAACAACAAATCTAATGATATATTTTTCACATAGTCAGTCTAGTTAGTTTTAAAACTATTGGCAGTCAAACTTTAGAAAGTTTGACGGTTCGGATTCTAGGGTGTGAAGTAAAAAAGAACAGAGGGAGTAATTGACTTACATTACTGTGGCTCCTTGTCTAATAACCTCCCACTGTAGCTGTCTTGGGCATAGGCCCATGGGCAACCATGGCCCATTGTAGGGGGGGGGGGGCTACATGCAAGGAAGGGTACCAGCAACATATCTTCATATTAGGAATAGTTATATGTATATCTTCATATTAGGAATGGTTATATGCATATCTTCAAATTTGGATAGTGTAGATATTATCTTATTTTTAGTTATTGGTTGTATTAGATAAGATAGTTTTCATATTGTTAGAGGCTTACATCATCTATTTAAAGAGAGGAGCCGTACCATTCTAAGCAAGCAAGAAATAAACAAAAGATTCATCCCAATCTTAGTCTCTCTCCCCTAGTACGCCGCCATCGCCCGGCCATCCTCTTGACAGTATTTACCCTCATAATGATTTAAAGACCATAACAACTTGGTATCAGAGCCGCCTCGACGCCTTTACACCATGGCAGGCGACGAGGGTTTCAATTCTGCTGCCAATGAGATCAAAGCCATGAGGGGCCTCTACGCTGAGCTTCGCTTAGGAATCCAAGAGTGCATGTGGCTCGTGATGGAGCTCAAGGCGGAATTCACGAAAGAGAAGGGGCAACGTACCAGCGCAAGTGTCACCACAAATGGTGACACCTCCACTCACGGATGTGCCTCCACTACTAGCATCACATTTGGATGTGACTGAGGTGATGTCGGCACCGACCCTACTGCGAACACCGTTGGCTCCACCACCAATGCTACATGTTCCACCGTCGGTGACACTTCCAACACCATCGGCAACGCCTTCGCTACCAGCAGCGCTGCCATTGTGGGTGCCCTCGCCAAGGAAGAAGATCGTCACAGTTTCACGGTCGTCTTTTACTTGTTGTTTCCTGACGTTGTGCCTATGGAGGTGTGGAACATGAGGGATGCCTTGTAGGGGATTGCGACGCCATTTCGCCTCTCCCTGGGCCGTCGCGATCGGTGGTAGGAAGGGTGTCGCTACTACCCCCTGCCGGTTTCCCATGCGCTAGTGACTCATGCGACTGGAGGGTCACTGTACTCACTGATGTTCATTGAGGCGCTTTTGTCAACTGAAGTCGTGCGTAGCGCGGGATCTATTCCGGGGAATGACTTGTGCCCATTCATCCTCTTCCACATGGTGTAACGTTATCATCGCTCCCTCATCGACGTGGGGCCACGACGTGCTTCGTCCTTGGTTGCCACCTGACAGCTTGAGGACAAGCTATTTTGCAAAGAGTGGTGAAGTGTTGTGGGCATAGGCCCATGGGTAGCTATGGCCCAATAGGGGGGACTGCACGCAAGGAAGGTTACCAGCAACATATCTTCAAACTAGGAATAGTTAGATGCATAATTTCAAATTAGGAATGATTAGATACATATCTTCATATTTGGATAGTATAGATATTATCTTATCTTTAGTGATTGGTTGTATTAGATAAGATAGTTTCCATATTGTTAGTTTCTATATTGTTAGAGGCTAACCTCATCCATATTAAGAGAGGAGTCGCACCATTCTAAGCAAGCAAAGAAAGAACAAAGTTCATCCCTAAAGTCATTTGCCGCCCAGCCATCCTCTTGGCGGTGTTTACCCCATTATGATCTAAAGTCCATAACAGTAGCATCTTCAAGACTTATGAATGATGTGTGTAATCATCTTGTGCACTGATAAATAGAAAATACCCATATGCTTCGATAAACTGTGACAGACTCACAGTGCTGAAAATCTGTTATCCCATCATGTGTGCCATAGTAGTATTGCAGGCCTAGTTATGATGGGCTCTTGACCTTATTAACAATGATGCGATGTTTTTCTACCAAATAACTGTTATGAATAGCACTTATATTCATCATGAGACCAATAAGCCATGTACATGAGGGTACAAAAGGAAATTATATATAAGGCAATAGCTATACAAGACAATACAGGATACTAGCAATCTCTATACAAGGCAATCTAAGATACTAACACCCACCTCAAACTCATGGTGGATCAACAACACTGAGTTTGGAGAGATAAAATCTGTGCTGAGCTCTAGTATGTGTCTTTGTGAGGAAATATGCCAACTGAAGCTCTGAAGGCACATACTGAAGAGTCACGACTTGATCTTGTATCTATGATCGCATGTAGGAAGCATCAACACCGATATGCTTGCAGAGCTCATGTTTACTAGGTCTCGAGCAATGCTAATAGCACATGTATTGTCAGATAAAAGAGTCGGTGGAGAAACATGAACACCAAAATCATTAACCACCGTAGCCAAGTAACCTCTGCTATCAAAAGAGCCATAGCACACAACTTAGCCTTAACATTCGAACGAGAAACTGTTGTTGCTTCTTAGTCTTCCAAACAATGAGAGCTATCAAGAAAAACACAGTAAGTAGAAAGAGACTAACGATCAGAGTGATCGCTAGCCTAGATAGCATCAGAGTATGCTTAGAGCTATAAGGAGCTGGAGCGTGGAAAAGATGGCGAGAGATAGTTCCACGAAGATATTGTAGAACACGAAGAAGATGACTAGTGGAGCTGAGTGGAAGTAGAAATGAACTGACTCAAGATATGTACTGGATATGAAATGTCAGGACGAGTGACACCAAGGTAAAAAAAGACTTCTAACAAGATGGCGATAGCGAGTAGGATCCTTAAGAGGTTCACCATCAGTAGATCGAAGGTGAACATTGAGCTCTATGGAGTCTTGACTGTGCTTTGATCGGTGAGAGAAGCACGATCAAGAAGATCCTGAATATACTTCTCTTGAGATAGGAAAAAACCCTTTGGTGTAGAAGAAACCTCAATTCCAAGGAAGTAGCGAAGGGGACCCAGATCAAACATGAGAAGCTGTAACTGAGACGTGCCTTCACAAAGGCAATATACCGAGAATCATCTCTAGTGATGATTATGTCATCAACATATAGAAGAGTTCGACCATGAGGCAAAGTGTGAACAAAGAGTGCATGATCATGAGCACTAGCAGAAAAGTTAGCCGCAGTGACCACATAAGAAAAACACTCAAACTAGGCACGAGGGGCTTGCTTAAGCCCATAAAGAGACCAGCGAAGCCAACAAACCATGCCTTTAGAAACAGAATACCCTGGTGGTGGCTGCATATAGGCCTCCTCACGTAGCTCAACATTAAGAAAGGCATTCTTGACATCAAGCTGAGAGATGGACCACTCACAAACAAAGGCCATAGCAAGAAGAGTGCGAACAGTGGTCATCTGAGCCACAAAAGCAAAAGTCTCATTATAATCACGACCATACTCCTACTGAAAACCACGCGCCATTAGACGAGCCTTGTAGCGCTTAAGAGAACCATCAGAGCGAGTCTTAACCTTATAGACCCACTTGCATATAATGGGACGGACACGTGGAGGAAGGGGCACAAGATCCCACGTGCCGGTGCACTCAAGGGCAGCAAGCTCCTTCGTCATCGCATGCTGCCATTCTTGATGAATGACAGCATCACAGTAAGAAGTCGGCTCTGCAAGAGCTACGCCAGCAAAGCCAATATGCTTAGGAGGCCGAATAGATTGGCGATCGCGAAGAGCATAGTGAGGAGACACAGAAGGTGTCTCAACAGGAGAAGATGACACATCAGAGTAATCCTCAACTCGTGGATGACGAGTGTAGTATAGAGGATAAGAAGGAACAATATCAGGAGAAACCTCTGGAGGAGGCACTAGTGGTGAAGATGCCAGAGGGGCCGATGATGATGGACATGCCAACCGTAGAAAGGGAAAAGTGGCAACTGGAGTATCAGAAAAAATCAGGAAAGAAAGCGGCTTGACAAGATATGCTAGAGTGGAAGAAGGACGAGGGTGGAAGGGACGAGACTCATCAAAAGTAATAGTCCGAGAGATCCGCATCCGTCGGCCAATAGTATCCCAACAACAATATCCCTTATGCACAGCATTGTATTCCAAAAAAAGCACTCAACAGACAACAGTCAGCTTGGTTCGTTCACGAGGTGCAAGAAGAACATAGCACGCACACCCAAAGAAGTGAAGGCTAGAATAATCAAGAGGCATGCCACAAAGATGTTCCACTGGAATCCTACCCCGAAGAGGAGAAGAAGGCTGAATATTAATTAAGTGGCAGTGGAAACAACCTCAACCCAGAATTGAGGTGCAACAGCTGAAGCAAGCAAAAGAGCACGAACTGTCTCAAGAAGATGACGATGCTTGCGCTCAGTCACACCATTCTGAGCATGAGCACCAAGACAGGAAAACTGAGAAAAGATGCTTTACTCAGCAAGAAAAGTACAAAGAGCTCTTGACAAATACTCTTCTACCGAGTCAGCACAAAGAACACGAATGGGAGAATCAAACTAAGTACAGATCGTGGTGGCAAAATTCTTATAGATGGATAAAACCTCACTACGAAAAGAATCCAGGTGTGGTGAGAAATCATCTATAAAAAGTATAATATTTATGGATCCATTTTGAAACAAAGAGAGCTAGACCCCAAACATCAGAATGAACAAAATCAAAAGGTCGCTATGACACAAACTCACTGGAAGGATAGGGAAGTTGTAGCTGCTTGACAAGCTTACAACCCACACAATCTAAAGAGGTATCACCAGACACAGATCCTAAAAGGCCACAACGAACTAAAGAAGATAGGTGTGAACCACCAAGATGTCCCAAACGGTGATGCCATTGAGCAAACAAACTTGTGGAAGATGCAATGGAGGCAGAAGCGGTGAGGAGATGGAGAGACTGGTAGGGGCAGCGGAATGAAGACGAAGCCAGTCAAGCTCCCAAAGATGTTGTGTCACGGTGGCGAGGGCCAGTACCAACCAGAAACCCCGTGGGGCGATCCTGAACACAACAAGAGTCAAAATTGAGGATAATACGATAGCCATGATCAGTAAGCTAGCCAGCGGATATAATCTACACGGTCAATTTGGGAACATGAGAAACAACAGGAACATAAAAAGAGAGAGACAAAAGGGTGCTTCATCTTGCAACATAAAGAGAGGTACCATATGCGGTCTGAATAGTGATAAGAGCGGCGAGATGACTAATGTAATGAAGACTCGTGGAATCAGAGGTCATGAAAAAAGCACCAGAGTCAAGAATCCATGGTGAGATACCTGAAGAGGATGTAGAATGTGGTCTCTCACTAAAAGACTGAGTAGTAGAACCAGCAGAACCTGTGGGTGTAGAGGCAGCCATGTGACGTAGTAGTGTGAGAATCTCCTGAGGTGAGTCAGAACTGGCAGAGGTCCACTAAGGGGAGACGCCCGAGCCTCCAGTGCCCTTAGGAGAGCGTCCACCTCGACGAGTAAGATCCTTCTTCCGGTAACAGAACTGCTCCACATGTCCATTCTTGTTGCAGTAGATGCAGTGAAGCCCTCCACCCCCAGTGACCACCACTGGAATAGGCGCCACTGATGGAAGAGTAGTACGTGGCACCGCCAAGACTGTAGTAGACACTAGCAGACCCGCACCACGAAGGCGAGTTTCAATACGAATAGTTGCAAGATCCTCCAACAAGGTCACATGAGGATGGTGAGCGAGTAGCTGGGCATGAATCTGCTCTAACTCAGCCCGAAGACGTGTCAAGAAGTCATAGACGTGACGAAGCTCCAAATGAGTGTGCTGACACTGACAGCGCTGGCAAGTGCGACAAACCTCCGATCCAAGAGAATAAAGCTGAAGCCACACCGAGGACAGTCGCGCATAGAACTCATCCATGGTATAATCACCCTGGTGTAGAGACTGCTCATGTCGCACAACAGCTAGGTACAAAGAATTGTCAGTAGGCTTATAACGATTGCGAAGATGCGCCCACATTAACTGTGCTAAAGACAAAGCAACTACGTCTCCAGTGAGATGCACCTCTATGCTAGCAACCAAAATAGCGGAGGCATGAGCATCCTCATCAATCCACATCTTGTAGGCAGCAAACTGAGTCTGAAAAGACTCTACAGCATCAGCATGATCATCAGCTGCCTTTTGCCCGAGGAAGAACCAGAAGACAATGATATTTTTTTTACCGAGGAAGCTAAAGTTGAGCCAAGCCGTAGCCAAACCAGAACCAACCAGAACCGGGGGCCGAGCCAAATTGTAGCCTGAACCAAGCCGGAACTGAACCGGATTTTAAAAAAACTCCTAATCGGATTGGAATCCGATCGATCGGGCGGAACGACGATTTCCCGAGAGCCGGTGGGCAGAGGCAGCCGAAGCCGTGTGGGTCAAAGGCGGTCGGCGGCCGACCGAGCCGGAGCTCCTGGCCTGGACCAGCAATCGAAGGCGGTTAGTAGTGGTGGGAGTCGAGCGCGCGCCTTCGCCTTGCGGCACCACCCAAAGCGGCGAGGAAGTCGAGGTGGTCGAGCGCGCGGAAGACGGAGCCGTCGATGGAGAGCTTCGAGTGTGGCAGCGGAGGAAGGAGCTGGCGTGCAAGTCGGCGCCGGCGACGGGCGGGGCGGGCTGGAAGGCTCCGTGGAAGGAGCGAGAGTAGTTCGGGGAGAAGGATGGCGTAAGTGCAACATCGGTAAAATCCTAACCCTAACCTTGCTTTGATATCTTGTTATGAATAGCACTTGTATTCATTACGAGGCCAATATGCCAGAATATATACATATACACGAGGGTACAAAAAGAAAGCTTATATAAGACAACAGCTATACAAGACACTACAAGATACTAGCAATCTCTATACAAGGTAATCTAGGATAATGTCTTAACAATAACTTTGTTATATATTGCAACGAATGAACTTCTGTTCTCACAATTGTCTCCGTATATCAGGTAAAGGAGGATCTATACAAACGACGTCAAGCTACTGTGAAAATTGATGGAGATAGCATGTGTTCTCTTTGTCATAAGCGCATTGCGAATAGTGCTTTTGCAATTTATCCAAATGGACAGACATTGGTGCATTTTGTATGCTTTAGAGAATCACAGCAGATTAAGGCTGTTAGAGGAGCAAACTCTGTGAAACATAGATAATATGGCCATCCTCGAGGTATACATTCAAACCCCAGATTCACAGATTACCGTTGAGCATATTATTGTGCACTAATATGTCGGATGGCCAAGACTTGGTGATTGTTGTGACCTCTGGCTTGAGTTGAATACAGCAGTTGTTTGCCCATTGTAAAGGTATGAAACGTTTGAATATTTGTTGTCCCCTCCCATATACCTCCATCCAGGTCCATTTTCCTAAGCTTCAACCCTTCGCTATTGCCATGAGAATTACACATTGTCACTCAGTTGCCTCAATATCTTGCTATCTACCACTACCCCATCACTGGTTCAGAGGCCGAGAACAGGAATATGACTTCAACAAGGTCACTTAGTGAAACCCAATCCAGTTATATCCATGTTGTTATCGTGGCTGATTTTCCTAAATATGGAGCTTGCTTATGATCTCGTGTTGTGAGCTTGCTAGTTGCCACCACCATCGTTGTTATTACCTGACCTGTACTTTCCAACACATGAACTTGCCTGGTAGGGTGTGAATCTCCATATTTACTGTTCAGTGGACAATATACACAGGAATACTCTTGCACACTAATTTCTGATGTTCCATTTGCTTGCTATTAAAGTAATTATTCTTGGACCACTTTCTGATCTGGCATACATCCTTCACATGTTTACTCTTATAATATAGCTTTTTTATCTACTATAAAGCTTAACAACCGAACTTACCGAAGCATTTGTGCTAACTTGATACTGCTTGAACAACATATGCATTTGACAGGTCAGATAATCTAGAGTATCAATCATAAAAAATGTAAGTTCGCACACCTGGGTAAAAGCAAGCCAACAAGCGTGCAAAACTTGGATCATGCTTGGAATGAGTTGTTTTACACTTCTGATCCATTTTTTTTAATGTTCAAACTCTGGATTTACCCGTACAAATTGCTGGATGTGCAGTGATAACACGATATTCCTGGTTGAATCTCTTGCTCTCGTTTTGCCGCATCAAATTTTTATCGATATCGGCTTATGGAAATCCTTCTGTTGGGCCTTACTGGATTTGAGTGGATTGCTTCAAAAGTTTTTAGCCCTGTGTTATTCACTCTCTTTAGAACCTTGGTATATTTAGTGTGCGTGTGCCCGCTCACGTTTGTTTTCAGACCAGAAAGCATACTGGAAAACTGTAGTTGACTGCCTTTTGTTTATTTATTTATTTTTAGAATGTAGATGGGAATGCTGTAAAGTTTTAGTGGAAGTGATGGTCGTAATTATATACAGTGGAAGGTGATTCTATACATCATTATTTAAAAATGGCATAAATATTAAAGTATGAACAAATGGTAGACGGTGATTAGTTACTTCTTCACTTGTATTAAGGGGGTGATGTATAGAAGCATTTCTGGATGTATCAAGCTTGATGTAAATAGGGACGCTGGCAGTATCTTTTTGTTTGTTCCACGTTTACCAGTAATAAAAGAAGTAACAATTGATATCTCATTAGTCGGCTATATGTTTGGTTCAAGGGCAAAGGCTGGATGGGATGATCCTATCCATCTTTTTTTATCCGTCTCACTGTTTGGTTGGATGGCCAAATTTTTTCCGGTATTAACCGCCATATTTTGATGTTCCATTTGCTTGCTATTACTGTGGATAAAGGTAGCCAACTCTCAAGAATATTTCTTGTAGATGCTGGATGGGTTCAACCTATGAAATTTGCTAGATGAGCTTATCCAACTTCATCTCACCCATCTCATCCCTTCACTTACCTAATCAAAGCCTATACCAAGCCCTCAGATTCAGCCCAACGCAACACACACATCCCTCTCGCCATGGATGTCAAAGCTTGCTTCTTGCCATGCCAAGCCGTAGTGTCCTTGCCGAATTTTGTGCCCAAACCACGTATGTTAATCACTGGAAGGGATCGTGGAGCTTAGTCTTGTGACGATGCTGCGGCCGCTGAGGTCGATTCATGTCTCCTGCCCCGGTTGCACCGGTGGCAGCCTCTACGACTGGTATTCACTGCTCCTGCTGCGACCATGATATGACCACATATTCCAGTAGTGCTACAAGGGCGGTCAAATCCGGATTTTTTTCTACTGAAAAAATCGAAATTTCGGCCGGTTTTACCGAGATCTCGGCGAGTTTCGGTTTTCTCGGTAGAAAAAAAAATCCTAATTTGAATTTTTCTTTTGTATTCGTCCCAGATTTGTCCAAAATTTCTAAATCTCGTCGAGATTTCGTTCTCTGGCCATGGACGAGATTTGGAGCAAAAGGAGATGTTGAACCCTGGTTGGGCCATAGACCGGAGGATCAACAAAATAGTCTTGGTATAGCCTAGCTTGCCCTTCCTCTCTATTGCGATGTACGTATTGATGGTCAAAAATAGAACCCTCATGGCGTCGAGCATTCACACACTCATCTTGCTCCTGTGCTAGGTATGCTACTGTAAAGAGAGATTCATCGTTGTCATCCGACAACGAGTCCTCTGAGAGGAAATGCTGAACTAAGTTCTGACGACTCATTGAGATATGCTAGATAGTGAACATTCAGAAATAGGCAAGGTTTGAAAGTGCAAATAGCTATGTATACATAGTTTAAAAATATAGTCGTTACGCTGGCCGTTAGAATAAATTTCAAATTTTAGATTCCCGTAATTAAAAATAGCTAGCCAAATTTTTTCCGGTAAAAAATAAACATGGCTCATATGGCGGTTATGAAATATCATTATAATATAGGAGGGGGAAAATAGAGATTGAGATTTGAGAAATGATGTTGGAGAGAGGAGAGATATAGGGAATGAATCTTTTTAAAAAATTTCGTATATAAGGATATAGAGATTCAGATTTAGAGAATGCTCTTGAAGATGGCGTTAGACTGCTCTGCAGCCTCCTGGCGTATGACTGATGATCTCGGCTTAATCAATCTGCTGCTTCCTGTAGCGCCGCACGACACGCTTCTTGTTCTTGCACTTGGCGATCTTCTGGATCATCTTGGGGTTGATGACCCGCTGGCAAGGATTCAAATTTTGTTTTCGGATAAAATCTTAGCTGGGACTGGATAACGAAATTTTGATGAAATATTGGTATTTCGGACAGATCTCGTCTGAAATTCAAAAATAAAAATTCAAATCCGGTCCGTTTGCTACCGAGAAATCCCGAAATTTCGAGTGAAATACCCAAAATTTCGGTGTTTTTGCAATAGCATAAAAGTGGGTCAAACAATTTCGAAAAATTGTGAAATTTTTTTTGGGAGTCCTGACACATAGGTAATATTTCCATAAAAATTTTAGATAATTATGAAGTTTGTAGAATTTTTACAAATTCAAACATTGCTATTGTCCTAATAAAACGCTGACTAGCAATTTTGAACCGAATGTAAAATGGTTCAAACCATGTTATAAATTTTTGAATTTTTTTTTGCATGGTTATGATGCATCTCTAATGTTCTCATAAAATTTTCAGATGATTATCAAACTTCATGAATTTTTAAAAATTCGAACAATACTACTGCATGTTAAAAGGCTTACCGACAAATTTGAACAAAATGAAACATTATCTAAACCATGTTAAAAACTTTTGAAAATTTTTGTGGATGGTCCTGATGTAACATTAATGTTTCTTTAAAATTTTTCGATGATGATTATTCTCAAATAACTTTTAATTATTCAGACAGTGCTACGTCCTAATAAAAACCTGATGATCAATACATAGTTTTTATTTAGCAATAAAAAAGTTAAATTTTTTTGAAACTTTTACAGAAGGGTGATAAAAAAGTGCTTAATATATCATAAAATTTTTGAATCATGATCAGACTCAGTGAATTTTTAAAATTCTTACAAAGCACAATACCATTTATGTTCTTCTCTTTTTGATTTTTGAAATATAATATAACAAACGAAGTTCAATGCTTACATAGATTTGATTGACCAAATAAACAAAGTTAAATTTTTTTTTAAAAAATTATATAATGGTACTGAGGCAATTATTAATCTCTCACAAAAAAATTAGATCATAATCACACTCAAGAAAATTTATAAAATTCTGACAATGTAATTGTCCCAATTATGTTCATTTGTTTTTTATTTTTTAAGGATAACAAATTAAGTTAAGTTATTTTGAAATTTTTTATGTATTATCCTAAACTACTAAATATAGTACCATAAAATCTTCAGCTCATTATCAAGCTTGTACAATTTTATATAAATCTGATAGCGTTTCTGCCAAAATTTAAAATGTCTCAAAAAATTCAGTTTTTCAACAAATTTTCATAGGAGATGACTTTCCTGAGAGTTATTGGACCAAATCCGGTCAAATTCGATCCTAAAAGTTTTAAAACCGGCCAAAAAACACCAAATTTCGGTGAAAAATAAAATTACTGTAGCAATTTCAAATTTCTTTATTTTTTTATCCGGTCGGTAGTCTAGATTTTGTGAAGGCCCAAAATCCGAAATTTTAATAAAATTTCGCCGAAATTCGGCGAGATTTGAAACCCTGCCCGTTGGCCGCTGCAGCTTGGTGCCTCTTTGCCGTGCATGTAGCTGCCCGTCCTCTTTGGTCTCGGATAACGAGACTAGCCCGCGTGCGTGTGTTTGGGAGTTTTCTAGAGATGAACAGGTGAGGTGGTTTGATCAAGAGGAGGCAATCAGCCGGCTGCGTGACTAAGGATGAAAACGGAACGGAAACGGTCGGTAAATAGTTGTTTCGTTTTTATTTCTACATCTTTTACCGGAAACGGAAACGAAATCGGAAACCCCGGAAACGGATACGAAAACGAATAATGACAGAAACGGATGCGGAACGGAACGGAGCGGATACGAAAACGAAAGTGAAAAATTCTACAAGAACGCAGTTCATGATTATAATATACATGACCGCAAAAACAATGAAACTCATTCCACCTCAAAGGCGGATATAAGAACAATGTTATGTTCACCGATATCACTAGAAATTTTTTTCCCAAGTTTGTCAGTTGAAGACTCGCTATTTGTCCCCTAGATCAGACCATCATGTCCTCCTAGATATCATTATCATCGACATCCTCTTACTCCTCCAACTATAAAGATGTAATGCTCTAAAATTTGCATATTATTGTTCAATGTTTATTTATGATTTTCTTAGATTTATCTTGGATTTTCTAGAGTTTATAAATGCCATTTTGCTATTTTCATATTTATATAATTAATTTATTCATAAAAATGAAGCCAAAATTATGTTAGAAATAATTTTCCTAGGTTCAAAATGTTCCAAAGTATTTTTGAGATCTTTTTTCAGAATTTCCGAACTCTATTTGATATTTTTTATAAGAGATGTGCTTCAATGCTTTTTTTTTATAGTTGCACAAATATTAAAGCATTAATGAAGGGTAGATGGAGATTACTTACCTCTTCGCTTGCTTCAAGATTTGTGCAACTTGTATTAGAAAGGAATGCATTAAAACACTGCACTTTTTATAAAGCCATTTGTATTTCTGAAATTATTTTAATTCGTAAATAAATATAAATTCTCCATTCTCCTTTTTAGGCCTAGTGGGCTAAGTTTTCAACGGAATTTCCTGTTTCACTTATACGGAATTTCGATTCCGTTTCGACGGAAATGACTCTCCCGTTTCCGTTTCCGTACCGATATTTTCTGTTTCCGTTTTTTAAAAAAAGTTTTCGTTTCCGTTTTTCTCCGGAACGGTCGAAAATTCTATTTCCGTTTTAACCCGCGTGACACCTTCAAGAGAGAGAAGAAATCGCCCTTGCTGCTGCTTGATGGGTCTCAGACCAGATCTGAAGCGAGCAAAATACTTCTGAGGCCTTTGGGTATGGTGATGACTGATGAGATGCCAGCTTAGGAGTCAACGCGCGCCTGCTTTCTCTGTTCTTTCACAGCAGCCGCCGAAAGCTTGACGATCGCTACTGGTTGTTATGCCGCACCACCTTGCGTCGGGAGATCGAATCTGCGCCGCCTCGTTTTGATTCCTCGTCGCCGAGAGATTTAATCTTGTGTTTTCTGGTACCACTTGTTACACATAATATGTAAAAAATAGAGAATATAAGACACAAATTTTTACGTAAAAAACTCTTACGAAAAATAAAACTACGTGCGTTCGAAAGTGATCACTATATGAAGAGATGTTTACAATAGAGCATTTGCATTAGCTATAGACTATAGGGTCATATTTATATTGGTACAAACATATTAGAGATAGAGTTAGTTAATTAGAGATAGAGTAGAAATTTGTATCATACTCCAACTCAACATATCACATTATTACTCTCATATCATATGGAAAAGTGGTACTTACAGATGAACCTATATGTCACAAAACCACTTTGCTGCTCATTTATCACATTCTAATTATTATCGAATTTTGACTAACAAATGATTTGTTTATGCATAATACATTTTAACCTATTTGAGAAATAAACGCTGCATACATGTTATCCAAAAAAAAAGTTTGACTACATGTGATTTGTCTACAGTTGGTACATTTTGAAATACTACCTAAAAGGCTAAAATCTTTAGCAGCCTTTGTAATACGGCAATCAAATCCATTCTCTTGAATATTTATTCAACTACTGCACCGAATCATATCCACTTATGCCAATCCGTATCCTAACTAGGATCTGAATTAATCTATATTTATTTCCTGTTTAAATATGTGGTGAGTAACATGGTTTCAGCAATATGCCAATTGCTGTGTATTAGCCTCCAGCACTGCCATCAAACTAAGTTGCCAATGTTGAAGATAACTCAATATCTCTAATTACCATATCTATTGATTTTATTCATAATTTGTTAGATGTTAAGTCTTCTACAACTAGAACTCTTTAGCTATATAAATCAACCCCTGTACTTGTAATCTGTAGTAATATAGTGGATTGTTTTTCGTGGATTTTTTCCGCAAGAATTTTTTCACGTTAAATTCAGTTATTTTGACGTACTGCTAACCCTACCAAATGGTATCAGAGCTAGGTTTATCAATCCGCACGACACCGCTGCCGCCGATCCATCTACCTCCGCCCGGGGCCCCGCGCTGATTGTCTCCGCCGACTCCTCCTTCGGGCCGTCGCCCGCCTGCGACGTCGCCCGCTACTCACCTTCGCAGCGGCTCCAGCCGCCGACTTCGCGTCCTTTGGCTCCGCACTCCCGGCCAACCGCCTTCGCGCTGGCCACACGCGGCCGCCCACTCGGCCTGCTGCCCCGAGCCGCCTTCCCGCCCGTGCGTGTCAGCCGCCCGGCCGTCACAACCGGCCGCCCTCCGTCGTTTCCCGTCCGCCTCGCCGATCAACAGCGCCAACCACTCACCCGTGAAGAAGCTCTCCACCCGTTCTTGCTTCTTGCCTGCACCAAGTACCAAGCTAACAAGAAGTGAACTCCCGTGAAGAGCATCTCTGCTCGTGAAGAAGTCAGAAAGCCCATCGTTGTTTTTCTACATCCGGACTTCAATCGAATCCCAAAGGGGATTTTAATCCGGTATTGATTCCAATCGGCTTCTCATCCAGCGGCTTCGGCAGAGCAGTCAGCTTCTCCGGCTTTTGTGATTTGGCTCTGGTTCCAGTAGGCTTCTCTCGGCTATAGCTTTCAGCAGCTTCGGGTGGCTTCTGTTTTTTCAGTGAGAAAAGTGCTTTTTTTACACTGGCAACTGTTTCAGTGCCAACAAAAATAGAATTTTCTTGCAATTCTGATTATTTGACGGATATTAATGCACAATTCAGGTTTTTATACCTATTATTTTGTGCTCATTATTGGCGGGATATCATACACAAATTTTAAACTTTCATGCCTATTATTGGCGGGATATTTCATGCACAATTCAAGATTTTAAGTCTATTATGTTGTGCTCAGATTATTGGCGGATTTCATCCATTACAATTAATGCTTTTATGCATATTCTTGGCGGATTTCATTGCAATTCAGACAGAATTTATCACTGGAGATTTATTTGACGTTTCATCGTCAATTTTGGAAAAAAATATCAGTTGAGGGGACAAATGATTTTGGTGTTTCATCACCGTTAATTGAAATTTGGTGTTTCATCACCATTATCTTGGTGTTTATTCACCGTTCATTTGGAATTTGATGACACCCTGATGGTAGCATTGTACTCTTCGGAGTTTTTCTAGTGAAGGTTTTGCTCCAATGTCAATTTCAGATGAAGAATTGAAGTGCAAGAAGTAGTTTGTTTCTGCGTGGATACTACAACGTTCTTTTTGTTGTCTCTGCTCAATATGAGGGGTCTACTGCAATTTATACTCCATTGTCAGCACGATAGCTTTTCTTCATCTTGATATTTTTGCGGGAGCAGTTTCAACCATATTATTGATTTTTAGTAGGCAGTTTGCTGAATTTTATGTTTCAGATGGAGCATTCTAAAAGTTCATGTTATGTGTTCTTCACTATATACCCAGCACCACAGGTGATGTCTTGGCTTACGCCATTTGATGATTGAGCGTTTGTTTTAGGAGATCAATTGCACAGACTCAGACTTTACTTGGGTTATGAATCATTGAAGACCCAGATTCTTCGTCTGCTTTGTTATAGCTGTGTTGGATTGACTGTTCTAGTCTTTCTCTCGATCTACTGGTGGTTTGCTCAATCTCGCTTCATCAGAAGCGTTTGGACAAGACTGTTTCAGTCTTTTATACCCTTGGTGGTTTTTCGCACTACAAGTGTTTGGCTTGATTGTTCCAGTCTTCCTCGTTCAGTAGTCCTTTGGACTTTTAACGCACTTGTATTCTTCGTGCTTAATTACCTTTCAGGGTTTTTTCTGGAAATAATTTCGTTATAAATTTTGAGTTAAGGGGAGGTTTGTTGGAGATAACTCAATATCTCTAACTACCATATCTATTGGTTTTATCCATAGTTTGTTAGATGTCAAGTCTTCTACAACTAGGACTCTTTGGCTATATAAGTCAACCCTCTGTACTTGTAATATAGAAGCAATATAGTGGATTGTTTTCCGTGGTTTTTCCCCGCAAGGGTTTTTCCACGTTAAATCCTGTCTCCAGTTATTTTGCCGTGCTGCTAACCCTAACAGCCAATAAACTAGGATGGTCCTAGAATTCAAAATATTCTCATGTAGGTGCAGATGTATACCCGTTCACATCTCCAGAGCATATGGAACAAAATGTTGTAGACCCGCTCTCGCTTCTTCTCATTACCTACTGAAATTGTGCTTCTGAGTGCATTACCACCATACAATTCTCCAAGGAAGTATCTGAAGGGTGAATTTTCATGGCGCTTGACTTATGCAGTATCATAACAGTTGGAAAGAGGTGTAAATGTATATCTGGGACTTCTTAACTCAATACGCAAATAGCCCACTCTAACTAGATGTACAATTTGAAGCTCATTTACCACCACTGCAATGCAATAAAGATTAGGAGCTGATCATTAAAAAATGCAAAGCCCACATATTGGTAATGACAAAAAAATATGCATAGTTTCCCAATAAAAATGCATACTTGTTTGAGAGATCATGTGGTGGTGTAACCCAATTTGTGATAAGGATTTGACTATGTTTGAGCATGTGGTGCTCTGGTTTGAGTTTGATTTCAGTTCATTTTGATTTTGAAGCAATTTGAGGTATTGTCTGTTCTGGCCAGTACTACTGGCCCTGGAGAGGTACTACTGGCTTGGGGATGGCGGTAGTTATTTTCCAAATAGGTGTTTTTTAGGTTGAGTCAAGGGCAGTACTACCGGCCATGGGGGTGGTACTACTAACCAACGGTACTACCTGCCTGTCGGCGTTTCGAGCACCGGCAAGTAAATTTGTAAGTCTAAGGGGCCGCGCGTTCCCACTCCCTGAATGGTTAGACTCGAGAGCTCAAGGTGTATACTAGTTCGGGCCGAATGTCCCTACTCCAGTTCGTTTGGTGGTGTTGTATTGCCTTAGGTGCAGACGGCTGCACAACATTTTACAAATGAGGGAAAAGAGTTTGAACACAAGAGTGTTCGCAAAGGCCTAGCGAGAAGAGGAGATCTCTCGGTGCCCTCTCTCGAGGCTCTGCCTCCCTTTATACAAGCTGGAGGCGGAGTTACATGGGAAGTTGGGAGAGGGCAATCGCTTCGGTGATGGGTCGTCGCTTTGGTTTGCCCACGCTGGGTCGGTAGCCACGGTGGCGTGGCGGTCATTCTGCTGCGTCGAAGCGGCGCTGCCTTCTTCGTGAACTCGACGATGGTTGGCGTTGCGGTCGCGTGCGTTGGTACCGCCTCGGGAGGAGCGTGCCTTTGTATTGTACGTGGTGGTTGATGGGACTAGAAGCTTGACTTCAGCAGACCATTTATGCCATTTGGGAAAGAGCCACCTACTCCGTACAATCACTTCGATTGACCCGTCCAGTGGGACGCGTGGTCGCCGGTGGCGAAGGCCGACACGGCCCTTGGCGAAGGTTGCCTTGGTTTGGTCGGTCGGGGATCCCGACCAGCTGCGAGGTCGGGAGCCCCGCAGTGGGGATGCCTACCCGATCGGTCGGAATGGGCGTCTGTGTGGCCCCGCAGGTACTTTGGTCGGTAGCGGGCTTGGAGTGGCCTGTTAGGCTTGAGCTATGCTTGAGGCAGCCTGCTCGTCACCCTGGGCCGTTGGGGTACCCCTGGTATGAGTATTCGTCAGTATCCCCCGAACCCCCAAGCGAGTTCGGCAGATTCGGTTGGGGGTTGAGCTTGAAGTGAATGGCGATTGGGCCCGATTGGTCGGTCCGACCGACTAGGTCGGCTGGTTTCCGCCAGGTGTACCCCGACGCATTCGACGGTTGCCCTGGAACTTGGTTGGGGGCATTCGAACCGCCGGGGGCTTTTAATCGCTTCGTTGCGCGCGCCGCGCATGGCTTGGTGTGCCTTGCCCGCCCGTCTTCTTGATCGCCGGGTTACGGTGAAGGCGTTTCGTTTTCCCTCGCTTGCATTTATTTTGGAGACGTTCGATCTCCCTCCGTGCAGGTATATAAGGCGCTTCGCTCGTTTGATTGATTGACCCCTAAGCGAGTCCTCTTTTCAATCCTTGAAATGGCTTGAGGCACCGCTAATCTTGACTTTGGCGATAATGTCGTGGTGGAAGAAGAAGATCCTCTGCCGAGCTCGGGTGAAAGTCGACCGAGCGATGGTGAACTTCGAGGAGGAAGAAACCGCACTCGCGATACTGCTGCCGTTGACACGCTGCTCGAGGCCGTTCCGAGGCTCAAGGTGGTAAGAGGGGCCCTCTTAGGGGTGATGGCTTGGGCCGGTAGTCGCCAGATCTGTGGCGCGAGGCCGACGCTACCGTTGCAGTTCTTTGTTAGCGCGATGGTGGCGGCACCGCTGGGCTCCAGGAGGTGCGTCGCCGGTAGTGAGGGCACCGACGTCGCATTGATGCTCAAGATATGATACTTGGTGCTAAAAATAGCTTCGCCATATCTTGTAGCTTTGCGTAGTTTTTTGAGCCTGTCGGGCACCTTATGTAGCATTCTAAAGCTCGAGCCTGTTGGCCTGTAATGAAATCTCCTTTTTCTTTATGAATGTCTTTGCAATGAGCTTGTTTCGATTATTTTCCAACTTGGCCCTCGAGAATCGGTAATCGGCGGTGATCGCTTCTTTTCGGTGCGGCGATCGGACGTGCGAACTCTTCGTGAGGTTGGTGTCCGAGTGCTCGTTTAGCGACGTGCCTTGGTGGCGACGTGAGGTTCGGGTGTCGTGCCTTGGTGGCGGACCGTGCCTTGGGACGGACCGGATGCCTCTTCGTGAGGTTCGGTGTCCGAGTGCTCGTTTAACGTCGTAGCTGGACCGTGCCTTGGTCGGCAGGGACGACCGGATGCCTCTTCATGAGGTTCGGGTGTCCGAGTGCTCGTTTATCGTCGTAGCTAGACCGTGCCTTGGTGGCGAGGACGACCGGATGCCTCTTCGTGAGGTTCGGTGTCCGAGTGCTCGTTTATCGTCGTTGCTAGACCGTGCCTTGGTGGCGAGGATGACCGGATGCCTCTTCGTGAGGTTGGTGTCCGAGTGCTCGTTAACGTCGAATCGGGCGTGGCTCGTTTTACGTCGTAGCTGGACGTGGCTTGTTTTACGTCGTAGCTGGACCGTGCCTTGATCGGCAGGGACGACCGGATGCCTCTTCGTGAGGTTCGGGTGTCCGAGTGCTCGTTTAACGTCGTAGCTGGACGTGGGGCATCCATCCCGAGTCCTCGTCCGTGAGGTAGCTGCGAGAGGAGTGGCCGCCGTCTATCCCACACGTGTACCCGTCCCGCGGTGTGGGACACGGAGGGGTGGCGACGCCGCGTTTACGCGTTGGTTCAACGCCGTGCTCGTGGAGCTAATAACAATGTAGTCCGAGTGGGTCTGGGAGGTCCGCCCAGGGGACCCTTCCGAGGGACGGTTCCGAGTAGGGTGTCTGGCCTGCCGGTGGCGACCCATAAGAAACATTTCTTTACTCGATCCGATCGGACCACGGGTCATCCGCCGACCAGTGGCACAGTGGCCGTTGCCCATCGATGAGCTCCCGGGAGAGTGTGAAGTATGGTCTCGGACACGAGTAGAGTCGATTGGTCGTCACCGACCCAACGTGGGGACCACTGGGGCTCGCCTCATACCGATCCTTTGCTCGATTTTATTTGGGCGGCCTTATGTCCATCCGGTGGAATAGGCCTTTATAACCCACGACTCTCTGGGCCCTGGCCGTTGCAGAGCGCCTCGCTCGTTGCGGGCCGCGGCGCCCGTAGGGCCTCGCCGCGCCCCGGGGCAATCATCCTGGCCTAAAGGCGGAGACCGAGAGGTCACAGGATGCACTGCTTGAGGCGGTGTCTTTATGGCTTCCGCAGCCTTGTCAGGATTAAAACGCAGGGAGAAATTGGAAAACGGGAGTTACCAGGCGCCCGACGCGGCAGACGAGGGTGTACGCGACGCTTCGCTCGAGGGGGTGTCTGTTCGGTTGGCGCCTGCTCGTCTTCTATAAATACGTCGCTGGTACATTTTCGGGCAGTCACGCGCTCTTGCCTTCCTCATCTTCCAGCCCTTTGCCTAAGACAAGAAAAAGCAACAAAGAGCCTTCTCCCTTCCTCACCTTTCCGCCGTCTTTTCGCGAGGATGTCGTGGCCGGAGTGCTCTGCCCAGGCCAGCCGTGCGCTCGGCTTGGTGAAGAAAGGCTTTCTCCTCGCGCAGGATCTCTCACACTGGAGGGTGCCGACGGGGGCCGCTGCCCCTTCACCGAGGGACGACGAGGTCGTAGTGCCCGCCTCGTTCTTCGAGCGCGGCTTCGGCCTGCCGCTGCACCCGTTCGTCCGAGGGCTGCTCTTCCACTACAAGGCAGAGGTACATCATCTCAAACCCAACGAGGTCCTCCACATCGCCATTTTCATCACGCTTTGTGAGGCCTTCTTGGGGATTGAGCCGCACTGGGCGCTGTGGAGGTACTTTTTCCACGCAAGGTTCTGGAAAGACAAGCCAGCGGACGCCACGGCGCCCATCGGTGGCTCGCCTCCACTTCGATCCGACCGAGCTCGAGTATCTCGGCGTCAAGCTACCGTCGTCCAACGGGGATGGCGTTACTGAATTGTTTTACATTCGGAGCGTCGGAGACAGCGCCCCGCCTTTCACCGGCGAGCTTCCTGTGGTGGGGAAAGAATGGACCTGGGGTGCTGACAAGAGGAGAAGAAGAAGGTGGCCCTGATCGTGGAGCAGGTCAGGGCTCTTAAGGAGCAGAGGCTCACCGGGGACGTCGTCGTGCGCGCCTTCATGGGGATGCGCGCGGCAACCCTTATGTGAAGGGAACGCGGTATGCTACGCTAGCACGAAAAAAACTACCGCGCAGAACCGTAAAGCTACTCGCAAGAAGGGGATCATAGATAAGATTACCACTAGACGCGCATTGCGGAATCCTTCGCGCCGATGTAGTGGTTCGTCCTCGCCGCGATCGTTGCGCCGATGTAGTGGATCGTCCTCGCCCGCCGTGGATCGTCCTCCCACGCCGCAGCCGCAGCAGCGTCACCGCAGATGTCCACACGTCCGAGAGATGGAACGCTGATGCGCTGTGTGCAAGCACCTAGTCGCCGGCGAGGCGAGAGGAGGAGGCTAGGGTTTCAAGTGAATCAAACCTAAACCGTGGAAAGCACACTCTGCGCCTCCCTCCTCCCTCCTTATATAGCCACGAGATGAAACCTAAACCGGGGCCCACCAAAGATGCTAAGCCCACGAGGTTCATTAATTACGGATCCAATCCAAATTAATGCGTCCCAGCCCATTAAGTGTGTGACCCTGCAGGTTCACATACGTTTGGACATGGATTCGGAAACTCCTTTTCAATCCAATAGTTGGTAGCGGCTTCTTGCAAAGTATGCCAACTCCCAAACATACTGTGATCAAATCGAACAGAACCTATCAAAAGAACTCATGTAATAATCCTTTGCCAAGTATATGAAGATTGATCTCAAGGCGAGAAGCATGTCATCCTTTGATGATTCAATCCATCTCTCGTATCCGTGATATATTAATAAGTTGTGATTGACTCCTCAATCACGGCATGGCCATGCACTTTCTTAATCATATCACACGAGTGGCCTTGTCATATATCTCCGTTTCATTGAGTGGCAAATTCCATCTTGATCGCTCACTTCCCCTCTGCACGTTTCATAGTAAACATGAAGCTACCTTTATAACTATCCGGTTAGGAAGTAGTGTTTGATAGCCCCAAGGAAAACTATTACACATGTAGGGAATATGACAATCTCGTGTCTAAGGATCATACATCTTCTAGGTATGAGATACATCGATGACACATAAGAATGAAACATTCTCGCAGATTGTCCCATAGCGGGTCTATCTAACCCATGTTCTTCAACATGGTCCACAATGTAGAGATGATATCTCCATATCCCATGATCTATGAAGCATGATCATCGATCACTACATGTGCTGATCTATTCATCGTAGTCCTATACGATGATATCCGATCAGAGATATTTATCGAATTACATCATTAAGTAAAGAGCTTCATAATCAAGTCACATACTTGTTGATCAATACAATGATATACATTCATTGGACCAATAATCATATTATTATTCATAAACATAGTCATGTTACAATCATCTAAATGATTGCCTCAAGGGCATAACACTAACATTATGGACAGGTCGCGCCCCCTGTTCCGGTATGAGGGGGCGTCCGACAAAATGAGGATGGCGGAGCCCGAGCTTGCCGCGACCGAGGTCGAAGCCCGGGTGGCCACCGTTACGGGCGGAAGCGCTACTGAAGCTGCGGGCGGCCATCCGGAGCCATTCTCGACGGCCCACCCCCCAAATTTGGTAGGTTGAGTGGACTTCTTCTCGCCTCTCTCTTCCCTTTGCCTTTGGCACCCGGTCTGACCAGTGTTTTCGTATCTTCTAGGGGCTCTTGGGAATGGTCTCTCGGGCGTTGCTCTTGGGGGAGAAGGCGTCGAGGGCAGCGGCCCGTGCGGAGGCCGCACAGCTCGACTCCTCCCGCAAGAAGCGGAAGGAGGAGAAGAGGAAGAAGAAGAAGGAGGAGCTTGCAGCGAGGGCCGCGCATGGTGAGGACGAGTCTGAGACCACCGCTGCGGGGGCAGCCCCGGTCACCCATACCATGGATTCTTCTCTGACTCGTCGACCGGCGGTGGCTCGAGCGGGGGCCCGTCGGAGGGTGACTGCGCAGGCACCGCGGTCGGGGGGCCCCAGGCGGAGGGCGACCATGCGGTTGACGTCGTTGTCGTGCCTCCAGTGGAGGCGGTTTCGGGGAAGCGGCCGGCGGATCTACCCCTTGGAGGGGGACCGGCAAAGAGGGCGCGCTTGTCGCGCACCCGCTCGGCTCAGTAAGTACCCCTTTTCCTCGTTTGAACATTGTTGCCACAAAGCCGCCCGAACAGCTCCTAAGTGCTTGCGATGTGCAGCGCCTATACAGGTGTGACCGTGGCTGCGATCGCGCGCGCTCGTGGTGGCTCGCAAGGACGACGCCATTCCCGCCACGAGGAGTCGACGCGTGGCGGGTGCTGCGATTGGTGCGAGACGCCAACCGGGTTGGCGATGGTCGGGCGCAGCGGCCGAAGCGGGCGCGCCGAGGGCGCTTGCCATCGAAAGGATGGGGCCTCACTCGAGGCCGAGGTCGGTGAGGGCTCCCGCCGCCCCGCCGGGACGCCGCGGTGGCGCGATCGTCGTTACATGAGGGGGAATCGACGATGCTACCCGCGAGCTCGCTGGCCGAGACGGCGCCGGTGATGGAGACGTCAGACCCCATGCCTCAAGGGGAGGTATCGGTCGAGGCCCCGCAAGCGCAGGTCATCGAGGGGATTCGAGGCCAATTCCACCACCCGTTGCCCGTGGTGGCTCGGTCGGCGCGCGCCCCATCCGAACGGGCGACCGAGGACCTGTTGCCGGGTGTGGCCCATAGGTCGGGGACCATAGACGAGGCGGAGGAGAGCGAGTGGGCCGCTCTCCAAAGAAGGCGCCAGATGTCGGCCGAGATAGACCGATCCGAAGGGTCCGCTCGCCTCGAATCCTCCGGCAGGCGTTGACGCGATGGCCGGGAGTCCGCCGCGATTAAGCGTGGTAAGTTGATCGAAAGCCCGACTTCTCGTAACTTCTGATGAATTCGCGGCGAGACTGACGGAGGGTCTGCATTTTGCAGCATCTGTGGGTCCGCTCTGAGGGCAAGGCCGAGCTCCTACATCGCTCGGACAGCCAGCGGGTGGCTGCTGTGGAGGAATGCAATCGGCTGCGTCCTGAGCTACGCATGGCTCAAGAGGCTCTGACCGTCAGGCGGGCGGAAGCGGCGGAGACCCGCCAAGAGCTGGATCAGGCCACGAAGGCCCACTTCGAAGAGCGCCTGGGGGTCAAGTCCCTGAGGGCGAGGGTGGCGGAACTCGAGTCCCTCCTGGCGGAGGCTGCCAGCGCCAAGGATGCCGTCGTCACTGCAGAGGGGGCCGCGCTAGCGCAGGCAACCCGTCTGCGAGACGAGCGGGACCAGGCCCAGAAAGACACCGACCGAGCACGCGTCGAAGGGAGACCGCTTGGAAGGAGCCGGCTTTTGAGGACCTCATACGAGGTAGTCGGGAAAAACCAAAGAACTTGGCGAGCTCTGCAGCCGGTAAGTGTCTCAACTCCTTAGTCGATTCTGCCAGCGCGACTCATAAGGCGTGCTCATCTCGAGATGATGTAATCCGCAGAGCTGCAGAAGAATCTGGGCGCCGCTATGGAGGCGCAGAAGGCGGCGGTGGACGCTCGCGACGTGGCGACCGCGGCCCGGGACGTAGCTCGCGCCGCAGGTTGGCGGAGAAGGAGCGGTCCGAGCTATCCGCCGAGTCGGCGCCCTCCAAAGGCCGCCAAGAGGTATGCGACGACGGCGCTCGGGTCGTGCCGGGCCCAAGCTCGCTCGTCGCCGTCCTGGCCAGAGTGCTCGCCCATGTCCTCGGCTCGGTGAGCGAGGGGACCGTACTTGGAGCATCGTCGGCCCTTGTTAACGCTATTTCTTATTATGATGGAATCGACCTTGGCACTGTTGGGAGCGGGATCGCGGGGAACCGAACCGAGGAGGAGGTCGATCGGTTTGAACTCCAAGTCGAGCCGTACGCCCGAGAGATTGCTGACCGGATCTTCCCCCAGAACGTCCTCCACAGGAAATAGGAAGAAGTCAGAGCATACCTTACTTTGCTGTAAAAAAATTATCATATGTGAATAAACTTAAAATTTAGCAAGTTCCAGTACGCCTCTTGCCCTCTTTTATGTTATGGTGGGCGCTCGACCAGCCATAGCTTTAAGGACCACCGGGGTCACTTATGCGTAGGTCGGGTCGCTTCGGGAGGGGCAAAGAGAATAGGAACTTTTGGCTACGCAGCAGTTACACGCACTTGTGAGGGATAGAAATATTCCCAACCGGCCAAAGATCGTTCCGCTCGGGCACTTCCTTCTTCCGCTAAGTGCTACTTCGCAACCGTAGCCGCCGGGGCGTAGGCCGTAGCACTTGGGTCGAGAGGGTTACTGCTTGGGAAGGACCTCGTGACTAGTCGGGTCATCGACCCGCATAAGCGCGTGAGTTAGCCATGTTTGCACGGGAGAGGAGTGTTCCCGACCGACCAAAGGTCACTCCGTTCGGGTACTTCCTTCTTCCGCGAAGTGCTACTCAAAGAACCATAGCCCTGGGGCGAGGGCCGTAGCACTCGGGTCGAGAGGGTTACCGCTGGGAAAGACTCGTGACCGGTCAGTTATCGACCGATAAGCACCACGACGAGTACTGAATGGGGTGCCAACGGGCAGCCCCTGAGCGTCGCACGGCGACCAAGTGCTCGGAAGGAGAAGTAAAGACGACATAGGGAATAAGAAAAGGACTTAGGGATAGAAACGCCTTAACTTTTCTATGTTCCATGCGTTGGGGAGGACGCGGCCATCCGTGTCCCTGAGTCGAAAGGTGCCAGGCCGAAGAACCTCTACGACGGTAAAGGGGCCTTCCCAAGGCGGCGAGAGCTTGTGCTTGTCTTTGCTGGTCTGGACCCGACGCAGGACCAAGTCACCAGCGTTGAAGGATCGCCCTCGAACCTGGCGGCTGTGGTAACGCCGCAGAGCTTGTTGATACTTGGCCGATCGTAGAATGGCCACATCGCACGCCTCGCCAAGCTGGTCGATGACGTCTTGTTGCGAGGCGAGCCCCCGAGCCTCGTCGAAGGCTTGTAATCTTGGGGCACCATATTCCGTGTCGGTTGGCAAGACGACTCAATACGAATACCATGAAGAACGTGTAAACCCGCTGTTCGAGTCGGTGTGGTCCGCAGCTCCAGAGGACGGAGGGTAGCTCGGCCACCCATCGCCCCGCGAAATGCTTCAGTCGACTGAAGATCCGTGGCTTGGGTCCTTGAAGGATCATGCCGTTTGCGCGTTCGACCTAACCGTTAGTCCGCGGATGGGCTACGGCTGCCCAATCGACGCGGATGTTGAAGTCGTCGCAGAACTCGAGGAACGCCTTCCCCGTGAACTGCGTCCCGTTGTCGGTGATGATAGAGTTCGGGACTCCAAACCGAAAGACGATGTCGCGGAAGAAGGTGGCCGCTTGCACCGACGTGACGCTCACGGCCGGCTTGGCCTCTATCCACTTGGTGAACTTGTCCACCGCGACGAGGAGATGAGTAAAGCCCCCGGGCGCTTTCTTGAAGGGCCCGACCAGATCGAGTCCCCACACTGCAAATGGCCATGTGATGGGGATCGTTTGCAAGGCCCGAGTGGCAGATCGTCGCACGCGAAGAATTGGCATCCTTCGCAAGTCGCGTATAACTGCTCGGCGTCGGCCACGGCGGTCGGCCAGTAGAAACCTTGTCGAAAGGCTTTTCCTACCAGGGACCGGGGTGCGGTATGGTGACCGCAGACTCCGCTATGGATATCGACCAGCGGTTGTTTTCCTTGGTCGGCCAGGATACACTTCTAGAGGACTCCGGACGGACTCCTTTTGTAAAGGTCTAGCCCGACCAGGACGAAAGATTTCTCCCGTCGAGCGAGGCGCCGAGCCTCGGTCGGGTCGATGGGAAGCGATCCGTCTGTCAAACGATTGATGAAGGGCTTCCTCCAGTCGGACTCAGTCGTTAGTACACTGCGGCCCGACCCGGCCGGATTTACTCTCGACCACCCGGCGGTCGGAGCAACCGCGCTCGGCAGGTCGGGTGGCCGCTCGGCCACTGGGTTCAACTGGACGGAAGGAAGAAGAAGGTCGCAGACGAAGATCCCAGGTGGGACTGGCTCTCTACTGGAGGCAAGATTGGCTAGGTAATCGGTCTCACCGTTGTAGCGTCTGTAGCTATGGTGGAGCTCGAAACCCTTGAACCGCTCCTCGAGCTTGCGCACTTCTTGACAAGATCTGCGCCATGCGGGCGCCTCGGGCTCCGCCGCTCATGACCTGGTTGACGACAAGCTTGAGTCCCCGTGGACGAGTCGACGAGCGCCGAGGTCGGCAAACGATCCGAGACCGTTGACAAGAGCCTCGTGACTGGCGACATTGTTGGTCGCATCGAAGAGCAACCTGATGGCGTATTGAAGTCTGTTCCCGAGCGGGGAAACGATGACAACTCCCGCGCCCACGCCGCTTCTTGGTGTAGGACCCATCGAAGTACATCGCCCAAGCTCGGGGTCTTCGAGCACCGTGGCGCTCGGCTCGGTCCACTCGCGGCGGCAAGTCGGCCGAGCTGTGACTTGATCGCCGTTCGAGGAACGTATGTTATGCCGTGACCACTAAGCTCGAGCGCCCACTTGGCTATCCTTCCGAGGCGCCGCGGTTGTGGGACGATCTCGCCGAAGCGGCGACGTGGTCACCACGGTGATGGCATTTGGTCGGAGTAATGGACGAGCTTTCTTTTGGCGATGAGCATCGCAGAGAGCGACTTCGCACCTTGGTACCGAGCCTTGACTCGGAAAGCACTCGCTGATGAAGTAGACTAGCCGTTGTACCTTGAGTTCTCGGCCCTCTTCCGCTTGTTCCACCACAAGGGCCGCACTGACGACTTGGGCAGTGGCGGCGATATAGAGGAGTAGCGGTTCACCTGGTGCCGGGGCAACCAGGACCGGAGGTGAGGACAAGAAGGCCTTCAAGCGGGTGAGGGCCTCCTGAGCCTCCTGATTCCAGCTGAAGCGGTCGGATTTCTTAAACAGCCTGTAGAGCGGCATTCCGCGCTCGCCAAGGCGAGACACGAAACGGCTTAAGGCTGCAAGGCATCTAGTTAGCCTCTGGATCCCTTTGAGTTTGCCAACCGGGCCCATCCTTACGATCGCCGAGATCTTCTCCTGATTGGCCTCGATGCCACGCTCGGAGACGATGAAGCCGAGGAGCTTCCCCTTGGGGACCCCGAAGACGCATTTCTCGGGGTTGAACTTTATGCGGAACTGCCGGAGGTTCGCGAAGGTCTCCCCTAGGTCGGTGATGAGGTCGTCGGCCTTCCTGGTCGTCACGACGATGTCGTCGACGTACGCCTCAATGTTGCGACCGATTTGGTCGTTAAAGCACGTTTGCATACATCGCTGGTATGTAGCGCCCGCGTTTTTTAGTCCGAATGGCATCGTTATGTAGCAGAACGAGCCAAACGGAGTGATGAAAGCGGTCGCGAGCTGGTCGGACTCCTTCAGCGCTATCTGGTGATAGCCCGAGTAGGCATCCAGAAAGGAAAGGGACTCACACCCCGCGGTGGAGTCGATGACTTGGTCGATGCGGGGCAAGGGGAACGGGTCCTTTGGACACGCCTTGTTGAGACTCGTATAGTCAACGCACATTCTCCATTGCCCATTCCTCTTTTTTACAAGTACAGGGTTGGCCAGCCACTCGGGGTGGCGTACCTCTTTTACAAACCCTGCAGCCAAAAGCTTGGCGATCTCCTCCCCTATGATCCTGCGCTTCTCCTCGTCGAAGCGGCGCAAGCGTTGGGCGACCGGCTTTGAGCCTGGTCGGATGCTCAAGGAGTGCTCGACGACTTCCCTGGGAATTCCCGGCATGTCGGAGGACTTCCATGCAAAGACATCGTTGTTGGCACGGAGGAAGTCGACGAGCGCGCTTTCCTATTTAGCGGGGAGCGTGGCTCCGACCCGCACGGTCTTGGTCTGATCCCCGGGATCGACCGCAACCTTCTTCGTGTCCTCAGCGGACTTGAAGGATCCCGCCCCCGACTTGCTAGACTCAGGGGCGGACTCGAGGCCTCCTCCGAGGTTGATGAGCTCGGCGACGCGATGACCGCCGACGCTAGCTCGCAATCGCTTCGCCGCGATTGTAAGCAAGCCGAAGGACGGCCACGGTGATGACTCCCCCGGCCCGGGCATCTTCAGCTTCAGATAGGTGTAGCTGGGGACCGCCATGAACTTGGCGTAGCATGGCCTCCCCAGGATAGCGTGGTAGGAGCCGGGGAAATCCACGACCTCAAAAGTGAGGGCCTCGGTGCGGAAATTTTTCGATCCTCCAAGGTGGTGGCGGGTCGACCGCCCGCCCGGCCGCCGAGGATGACACCGTGGAAAGGCGCCTTGCTTTGTCGGAGACTCGAGCGGGGGACCCCATGGCGTCGAGCGTCTCAACATAAAGGATGTTGAGACCACTGCCACCGTCCATTAGCACCTTTGTGAGGCGCTTCTTCCCCACAATGGGATCGACCACAAGCGGGTATCTCCCAGGCTGTGGGACGTGGTCGGGGTGGTCAGCCCGATCGAAGGTGATCGGGGACTCCGACCACCGAAGATATCGAGGGACGGCTGGCGTGACGGTGTGGACCTCGCGGTAGGCGAGCTTGAGCCGACGCTTGTCGGCGTAGCATGCCGGTCCGCCAAAAATCTTGAGGCAGCCATCGGGTTCTGCGAACTCGTCGTCCGCCATCTTCTCCGCGACCCTTGGGGCCGAGGCTGGCTTCTTTCCTTTGCCCCGCGGCATCGTGGGGGCGCCGGAGAGGAAACGCCTCAGGACCTCGCAGTCCCGGTACTTGTGTTTGACGGAGAACCCGTGGTTTGGGCACGGGCAGTCCATCAACTTTTCGAAGTGGTCGGGCGTGATTGATCGGTCGCACTCGCCGCTAAGCGAGGCGATCGGCAATTGCGACCACTTGGGCCTCGTGGACTGCTTTCCATGCGCGCCGCTTGCTCGGAGCGGTCGGAAGGACCCGCCGCGCGGGCTCTTGCTGGGCCTTTCCTCCTTCGAAGATGGCCCCTACAGCCTCCTCGCCGGAGGCGTGTTTGGTGGCGATATCCAGAAGCTCCTTGGTGGTCCTGAGCTTGACACAGCCCAGTTTGTGCACTAAGGCCTTGCAAGAGGTGCCGTAGATGAATGCTCCCACGACATCAGCGTCGGAGATGTCGGGGAGCTCGTTGCATTGGCGGGAGAAGCGCCGGATGTAATCCTGGAGAGTTTCTCCCGGCTGCTGTTTGCAGCTCTTCAGGTCCCAGGAGTTCCCAGGGCGCTTATAGGTGCCCTGGAAGTTACCGACGAAGAGGGTCTTCAAGTCAGCCCAGTTCCTGATGGTCTTTGCGGGCAAGTACTCGAGCCAAGCTCGAGCCGAGTCCGCAAGGTAGATAGGGAGGTATTGGATGATAAAGAGGTCATCCGTTGCTCCCCCTGCCCGGCACGCGAGCCGGTAGTCCTCAAGCCATACGCCGGGGTTTGTGGCCCCGGTGTATTTGGCAATGTTGGTCGGTGCCCTGAATCTGGCAGGGAAATCCGCACGGCGAATCCCCTGGCAGAAGGCCCGTGGTCCCGGACCATCGGGGCTTGGGCTTCGGTGGTGATGGCGTCCGCTGTCCACAACACGCGAGTGGGCGGCCTCATCCGCTGCTTTTCTCCGCGCCTCGAGGGTGGCGCGAATGTCATAGGCGTTGCCGAGGCGCTGGCGCACCGGGGTGCGCGAGGCCTGGGGTTGTTCGTGGTGCGCTGCTGCCTTTGCCGGGCCCAGCCGGCTCCGAGCAGCGGTACGGGCCCGGCGGCCAGAGGTGGCACCCGAGTGGTAGGAGCCAGAGGCCTGCATGTGCTGCATGGCCGCACGCTCCACCAGCCCCCGGAGGTTCTGGTACGTGGCTTTGGCCTCCGGGTCAGCCGGCTCGGGCAGGCCTCGGAGCAGCATTGCAGCCGCAGCCACGTTCTGACTCGCGTGGGGGAAGAACTGAGGGTCGTCAGACTCTTCCACCAGCTTGTGGTGTACTGGTGTGTCTTGTGGCGCCGCCAAGCATCCGCGGGGCTCGTGCCCTCCCGCTCCGGGTTGGCTCGAGAGTGGTCGAGCTCGACCCTTCGCTCCTCCAGCTCTTCGCGTTGTCGCTGAAGCTCAGCGCGGCGAGCTTGAGCGCGTTCAGCGTGCTCGCGTTGGTATTCCTCCTCCTGCGCCTTAGTGCGCCGGATGGGGACCCCATAGCCGCGGGGGTTGCAGTCAAGTCGACCGTGCCCGCCATGTTGCACTCGCGAGAGTGCCGCCTGCGGGTAGGGTGCTCCGTGTCGGAGCTAGAGTCGTGGCTGAAAGAATCTTCCAACAACTCATGGACAGAGGCGGCATGTAGCCGGCCATTGCCACAAGTTGTGAGCCTGCGGGAGGTGACATGGTCACCTGCCCGGACCCACGAGAGCTATTGCCAAAAGTGGCGAGGTGCTCCTCGGGTTCCGGCTTCGGGGCCTGTTGGGGTGCCCCAAGCCGGAGTTTGGCGAGGTCGCCGGAGATGGAGCCCTGGCTTCCAGCGGGCTTCTGGTTTCTGACGGTGATGGGACTGAGCGTGAGCCCACCCGTTGGAGTGGCGATAAAGTCGAGGGAGCCGAAGCGGATTCGTCCCCCGACGTAGACACGCCGTCGCCGGTGAAGAAAACCATCAGGGAGATGAAAAGGGAATCCGGAGATGTCGATGAAGACGCGCGAAGGCCCCTACCTGGCACGCCAACTGTCGACGTTTCGAGCACCGGCAAGTAAATTTGTAAGTCTAAGGGGCCGCGCGTTCCCACTCCCTGAATGGTTAGACTCGAGAGCCCAAGATGTATACTGGTTCGGGCCGAATGTCCCTACTCCAGTTCGTTTGGTGGTGTTGTATTGCCTTAGGTGCAGACGGCTGCACAACGTTTTACAAATGAGGGAAAAGAGTTTGAGCACAAGAGTGTTCGCAAAGGCCTAGCGAGAAGAGGAGATCTCTCAGGTGCCCCTCTCCCAGAGGCTCCTGCCTCCCTTTATACAACTGGAGGGGGCAGGTTACATGGGAAGTTGGGAGAGGGCAATCGCTTCGGTGATGGGTCGTCGCCTGGTTTGCCCACGCTGGGTCGGTAGCCCCGTGGGCGTGGCGCTTAGCCGCTACGCCGAACCGGCGCACCGCTTCTCGTGAACTCGACGATGGTTAACGTTAAAGGCGTAACGCTGGTACCGCCGGGAGGAGCGTGCCTTCGATTGTATGCGTGATCGGTTGATGGGACTGGAAGCTTGACTTCAACAGCCATTTATGCCATCTTGGGAAAGAGACACCTACTCCCGACAATCACTTCGATTGACCCCGTCCGTGAGGCACGTGGCTACCAGTTGGCGAAGGCTTCGACACGCGGCCCTTGGCGGAGGTTGCCTTGGTTTGGTCGAAGTTAGGGGATCCCGACCCGCTGCGGAGGTCGGGAGCCCTGCTTGGTCGGAGTCGGGGGATCCCGACCCGCTGCGGAGGTCGGGAGCCCCGCTTGGTCGGGGATGCCTACCCCGATCGGTCGGGAATGGGCGTCCTGTGTGGCCCCGCAGGTACTTTGGTCGGTAGCGGGCCTGGAGCGGCCTGTTAGGCTTGAGCTATGCTTGAGGCAGCCTGCTCGTCACCCTGGGCCGTTGGGGTACCCCTGGTATGAGTATTCATCACTGCCTTTAGTTAGTGGTAGTTATTTTTCAGAGAGTGCACTTCAGTTCAGCCAGGGCGGCACTACCAGCCTCAGTGTGGTGGTAGTATCAGGGCGGTTTCTTGGGGCATTAGTATTGACTTTCCAGCAAGTTGTGATTTTTGTTTTGATTATGTAATGATTATTGCATATTTTGGTGAATAGTGCTACGTGACGGCATGCTTGTTTGTATTGGTTGTGGGACTTCGGAGCTAGGTCATGATGAGGGGGAGGAGGCCGAGACTAGGCTAGGAGAGCTGAGGTCTAGACGGTCAAGGTGACGCTGGAAGATGACTAAGGTCAGGGAGTTGCTACAAGCCGGGAAGACAAGGAGCTGAAGCGTGAGCCACTGGTGATGGACATGGTGGGAAACAGTCAAGAAAGATGAAGCCGTCATGGCCAAAAGGTCAAGAACATGTGGTGCGCCAAATGACTTGTGCCCGTTTGCAAGCGAGAACGGTTCGGGAGAGTTCAAATGCGTGAGAGACTTAGCAGCAAGTCATTGAGACCACATGGAAGGTGATGAAGCTGGCTGATACTTCGAGTTGAAGGAAAGGACCGGTAGTGGGGCAAATTGATAATTTATCCATTGTCAGAGATGAAGGCGGTTTGGAAAACCGTAGTGCTAGCCTAAGTGGTTTAGGTCAATCCAAAGAGGGAATGGACACGAATATGGGCTCGTGGAGTTGTTTGGAGCGTCATGAAGAAGGCTGCTTTGAGAAGCGTGCGTGCGAGTGAGTAAAACCCGTTATGTGTTAGGTTAACAGGTTAGCCCATGTGAAATCTGAGTTGTATCCACTTTGTGTGCAGGTCTACGGTTTCTTACGGTTGCCTCCTCTATATAAAGGCTTGAGTGGTAGAGGGAGAGAGGTAAGGGAAGCAACTAGAGAGCAATTAGGGCACAAGGTGGTAGAACAAGATTTTTGTTTCTTAGGTGTGTGAGTGCTCCTTAGGAGCTTTATCCTCTTTGGTGAGGCTTTATAATTATCTCTCTGGGTTTGAAATAGAAATCAAATTCATGCTCAAGATCTTCCTCTTGTTTTGATCTTCTTTCTTTTTGAGTTTTTATCTCTCTATTTGGTTTCTTTCTTTCTTGATCTTGTATTGCCAAGGATGAATGATTGATGGATGAATCCTCTATAGATCATATCCCAATCATCTAAGCAAGCCTTCACTTGATCATCAAAGTTTTCTCAAGAAATCGGTTTTTGGCTTGAGAAGGAAAAACTAGTGGTAGATCTTATTCTTGCACGTTTTAGGAGTGTTTCTTTGGTGTTCTTGCTTGCTGTGATATGTGGGAGATCATTGTAGGGCCGAAAAAGTGATTAGAGGAGGTGAATAGGAGCCAAACAAAATTTTCCCCTAAAAAACAAACCACCAAGAGATCAGATCGAATAACTGTACAATACAAACAGGTGTTCGGATGAACAGTACCCCCTCGACCAAGAGGTCGGATGAACACTGCTCAGATAAACAAAGAAAACTGCACTAGTCGGACGAACAGTAAACAACAAATTGGTTGAATGAATAGTGCTCGATGAACAGTGTTCGTGATAAATAGTACAACTGCGCTGGTCAGATGAACAATATTCGAGTGAAAGTAAAAAAAACAGCCTAGTCTCAAAAACAAGAATCAATGTAACTTTTGATCGACAGATCCAAAACCCGTGAAACTTTTTGTACACCTTCCTATGGATCTCAAGAACCTATTCCAACCTTCAATCTTAAGGATTGACGTCAAAGTTTTGACCTTTTTCTAGTTTAATGAATGTTGCACCAAAATTGGGTCAAACACAAAAACTTCACCCTTAGCTTGCTCGTGAGGAATTGATGATCTAGATGATCTTAGATAACCTCCCACATATTACAACAAGTAAGAACACCAATGAATAGCCCTTCAAACAAACAAGAATGTTATCTACAAGGATCTTTCTTCTTTCAAGCACAAAGAACTATTTTTTGCAAAAAATAAAAAGAAGAGGTTGTAGATTGTCTAGATGATTGGGATATGATCTATAGAAGATTCATCCATCAATCTTTTATCTTTGGTACAAGATCCAAAAACACTTAGAACGAGAGAAGGCAAATCCAACGTGCTCTTGGGTAAAATGCAAGAAATAAAAGAAATTTTAAAATATAGAAGAAATTTAATCTTGCATTGCCTTGAGAGGAAGGTTTATAAAGGCACACTACTAGGTGGACAAAGCTCACATGAGCACAAAGAAAATCAAAAATCCTCTCTAAAGACTTAGAGCTGAGGCATCCCTCCACCTCTCTACTTATAGCACACTGAGACCAACCTCCACCATTAGATGACAACTTGGCCCTCAAGAACCCCCATCAAGGGCTGAGATCCACTCTCTCACTTTTATATGGGCTAATCCGCAACCAAACAACATAACCGGTTTTATCCATACACACACTAACTTAACCACAAATCCACCTGCGAACCCTTGATCCAACGATCCTCCTTCGCTTGAGTAGGCCTTAAGTTAGCATCTCATCCATCCCCTTGTCCTCTGAGCTGCAACCACTCCTAGCCTCAGTCATCCTCCGACGACACCTTGACCGTCTGGACCTTAGCTCTCCAAGCCTAGTTCCGATCTCCTCTACCTCACCATGACCTAGCTTCGAAGTCATGCAATTATCATAGACAAGAGAAACACATCACATAGCATTGCTCAAAATGATATGCAATAAGTAATGAGCTGAACAATCACACATCTAAAGATCCACTTTAGCTCACAACCAATCAAGTTCATGACCACTTAAAGCTCTGATCAGTTAAGGCTCCAACCAGCTAAGACTCTGATCATTCAAGGCTCCGACCAGCCAAGAGCTACGATCAGTCAAGGCTCCAACCAGCCAAGGGCTACGACCACTCACAACCGTGACCACTTAAAGTCACAACCACTCACTGGTACAACGACCACTCAACTCAAATTGCTCAACCTAAAGCAAATCAACCTCAAACATGAGGACCACAAACTCAAAAATAGTCAATTACTTATTACAAATATGGGTAGACCTCCACATGGTCTTTCAATCATTAAGATCATCTCAATCATCAAATCCCTACGAGCAAGCTTAGGGTGAAGTTTTTGGATTTGACCTGGTTTTGGTGCAACATTCTCTAAATTTGATAAAGGTCAGAATTTTGACGTCAATCTTTGCAATTGATGGATGGAAATGGGTTCCTAACATCCATAGGAAGGTGATCAAAGTTTCACGAGTTTTGGATCATCCAATCAAAAGTTACATCAATTCTTGGATTTGAACTCCTGCTGATTTTCCTATTCATCTGGTACTACCGTGCTACTCCCTAGGCTGATGTTCTCTGAAAATTTATTCTTCCGCTCATATTTGATCAAGTGGGATTTTAGTTGGTTCTTTTGAGGAAAAATTGTTGGTGATCATTCACCCTAAACACACACACTGATTGCCATTTTCGGTCATTCATTGCGAAACGCATACTCTACTTCCCTGCTTTAAATCTGTTTAGATTCAAATTTTGTAAGAATTAATATTTAGAACCGTGTGATCTTGACATATATTGCTGAGGTTTGAAGTGAGCACATAGAAATTCAGTGCATCTTTATGTTCGTGTTTTAAAAACCAGTCCCTGCAGTTGGAAGAAGGTTATAATATGTTTCTTCGGACCGGCTCTGGTAAAAGTTACAGATTTGCCGGCAAAAGCCCATGGTGCCAGAGTTCTTTCTAAACCGCGCCGCTCTGTATTTCTGATCAGCTCTTCCAAATTTAATTGGATATACAAAACCTATCAGAAAGCACCTTAAGTATACCCCCAAAGAAAAACAATTTGAGACTTTTTCATTTTTCCAGACCTAATGCTCGTAGGATATGCTGGGACAAAATTCACAAATGACGCATTTTGTTTTTAAATTTCATAAGATTCGTAAGAAAGAGAATGGAGCAACACCACCATATCTCAAGAATTTCCGTTCAATAGAAGTGATCTAAGTTCAGCACCGGTGAAACGACCGCACATCATCAAAGAGAGAAACAAACTAAAAGGTTTTGCTCAAATACAAATGAATAGCGAGATTTATACCTCCGAGCAGGGAACCAAATTTCGGCGAAATTTCAGATTTCGGCCCCCCCGAGACCTAAACTACCGGCCGAGAAAAAAATCGAAATGCTACAGTAATTTGATTTTTTTCGGCGAGATTTCGGTCAAATCGGGCAAAATTTCATGAAAAAATTCCGAATTTTGTTTTTTTATGGCCGGATTTGACTTCAATTACATCAATAACCCATAAGAAAGTGATCTTTGATGATAATTGGTCCAAAAACTTATTTTTTGAGATATTTTAAAATTTTGGCAGAAACACTGTTATAATTTTATAGAATTGAATATGTTTTGTAATGCTATGAAAAATTTATGGTACTATATTAAGAAGTTTAGAACCAAACAGAAAATTTTATAAAATATTTTAACTTCACTTGTTATCTTTTAAAAATAAAAAACAGAATTAGCATAAACGAGGTAGTAACAGTGCCAGAATTTTATAACTTTTTCATGTTTGATAATCATTTGAAAATTTTATGGTAACATTAGTGATTCATAAAGGCTATCTATAAAAAGTTTCAACATTTTCTAGAATGGTTTGAACTATTTTTCATTCGGTTGAAATTTGTCGGTCAGCCTTCAGTTGACTGTCCGAATTTTTAAAAATTCATGAAGCTTGATAATCATATGAAAATTTTATGAGAACATTAATTATGTATCATAAACATTCAAAACAAATTTCAAAAGTTTCTAACGTGGTTTGTACCATTTTTCATTCGGATCAAACTTATTGGTTAGTGTTTTATCAAGACAGTAGCAGTGTTTTAATTTTTAAAAATTCCTCAGATGTTATAATCTTATGAAATTTTTATGAGAACATAATTGATGTGTCAGGAACCTCCAAAAAAATTTCAAACTTTTTCTACATCGTTTGAACCATTTTTCGTTCAGTTGAAATTCGGTGAAATTTTGGTTTTTCGGTAGAAAACAAACCGGATTTGAAATTTTATTTTTTAATTTCGAATAAGATTTGTCCAAAATACCTGACTTTCGTCGAAATTTTGGATTCCGGTCCCGGGCGATATTTTATCCGAAAACGAAATTTGAATCCTTGCTTTCAAGAATGTTGCTATTCTTCTTCGTGAACTTTTCCCTGTCCTGCGACTACTCCTTCTCCAGCTTCTTCACGTCATCGTTCGCCTCAGGCCACCACGTCGCGGCCATCACATCCGCTACTGCAGCGGCAGCCGCGGTGCTCTCCCGTGTGCTGCTACCGCAGCTGCTGGTGGCATCATCCGCAGACGCCGCGACCACCCTCCCGTTCCCGATCACGCTCCTCTACCTCACCTTCACGCCGACGTACATCACGCAGCTCGCCGCGACCTCTCCATGTGTTGAAGATATAAATCAGAGGTAATTATAGAGATGATTATATTTTCTTATATTTATGATCAATTATTTTGATTTTTGAATATTGTCATTATTATTTATTAGAAAATATGTGACTTGTTTGTAAAACTCTATATATGACTTTGTGGTGATTATTCTAAAATGATCCTTAGTTGATAAACATACGAGGACACATATGAATAGACTAGCATATATATTGGTTGATGATCATCACTACTACAGAATGGTACATCACTATCGCTTTATCTGTGTCGGTTCTTAAGTTTTTAGCAAGAAACGATTGTGATAGATGACTTAGGAGAGGCATTAATCATAATCACTATCGGTTCTCAGGTTAGAAGTGATAGTGATGTAGCACTAGGAACATTACAATCGGTTCTTATGCGAGAAGTGATAGTGATGTGCATTATCATCACTATCGGTTTTCATATAAAAAGCGATAGTGATGAGCACGTACACATCACTATCGGTTCTTATTTAAGAAGCGATAGTGATGATAATGCACATCACTATCGCTTCTCACAAAAGAACCGATATCTATCGGTTCTTTTGTGAGAAGCGATAGTGATGTGCATTATCATCACTATCGCTTCTTAAATAAGAACCGATAGTGATGTGTACGTGCTCATCACTATCGCTTCTTATGTGGGAACCGATTGTGATGACTATGATAATCACTATCGCTTGTCTTATAAGAACCGACTGTGATGTGCATGATCACATCACTATCGCTTTTTATATGAGAACCGATAGTGATGTACCTCGTTAGGTTATTTATACCACTCGAGCTGAACTCTTCTCTGTTATTGTTCCAGAGGAGGTTTCTTCGCCGCCGCCAGAAAAAATAGCTCATATTCTATGGTTGGAAGCAATACTTAGGTGAGAAAATTTGAAATCCTCAAGGGTGGGTGTTAAGAGGGTAAATTTGAAGCTCTAACTTGAGGAGATTTCCCCTTATTTTGCATAATTTATGGTTTTCTTCAAAATGTGAGCATTCCTTCAAACCCATTTAATTTTGCACTATGTAATTTTGATATGTCGCGAAGAAAGTTTAGATTGCACTAGTATTGTGTATGTCCTATCAGATTTCACACCCTTTATTTCACAAGCATGTACACATGTATTTAATTATCTTAATTTGTAGTGCTTTGATGTTAATATGGAATTATTATTGCTGTCACCTGATGAATGCTAGAGTTTAGGGTGCGGAACCTACGTCTCCCGTTCGAGGATGCTTGTTTATAAATATACCGAACGAAATGGCATATTTATAAGCGAGCAGTCTCGAATTGTCCACGTTCTTTGGACAGCTCGAGGATATGTGCTTCGGGCAAGTTCCTGAGCTGTGTTGTACAACAGCAGAGTAGAGATTTCGGTAGCATCTCCCTGGTATTCTCCAGATACACACCCCTCTTGACCTGTTGTCGAGACGTGTATATGGAGAATAGCGGGGAGATGCTGCCGAAATTTTCTCTGGAGTTGTACAACGTCTTAGGAACTTGTCGGAACCACATATCCTCGAATGGGATTAGGATCAAACCTATGTAGAGATTAGGAGTCATCGTTGGTACCCTTCTTTTGTTTCGTTGTAGTCAAAAGATCTGTAGGCTATTGCACTATATAATTAGATTGTTTGATATCATTGTTTATGTTAAAAATGTATGTCTCTTATCTAGGAAATTGGAAGCTCTAAACCAGGGAAGAATCTAGGTATCGATCGGGAGTACATATTTCATATATGTTGCAGGAAATTGTCATCTATTTTGCAAAAGTAATATTAACTGAAATGATGTCTCAATATTTCAAATAGCTAGCTTGCTGTCGCTCCAGTTTGTGCTTAATTTATTGTGTGAAGTTTAATTGCAGATGAACCGTAAGGAATAGATGTATGCAAAAAGTCGTGTGAGTGCTGAATTTCAGAGGGTGTTAAGGGTTCAAAAAATTGCGAAGAGGACATGGTGAGGAGGGGGTGTAAACTTCATATATTGTCCTTGCATTGATTGCATCAATCTGAGAAGATTTAACAACTCAGCTCAAATTGAGGACCACCTGATTCGACGTGGCTTCGTGAGGAATTACACGTGTTGGATCCATCACGGGGAGACAGGTAGTACCCTGCCGGTATGCAATGAAGACACGGTGGAACCAGATAATGAGTTGCGATTTGATATGTTTGAAGAGGAGAATTTGGAGCAAATGTTGCGGGATGTGGAGGGTAATTACACAGAAAGAGAGTTTGGAAAGTTTAAAAGCTTGATGGAAGACGATGCGAAACTACTATTCACAGGTTGCAAAGCAGAATACACCAAGTTGGGTTCGGTCCTTGCGTTGTTCGAATCAAGGCAAAACATCATGGATGATACAAGTTTTAATGCACTTCTAGTTCTTCTATCGGATCTGCTTCCGGAGGGAAACGAGTTGCCAACAAGCATTTATGAAGCGAAGAAGCTACTATGTCCCATGGGAATGGAAATAGAAAGGATACATGCATGTCCAAATGATTGCATCTTATACCGTAACGCACATCAGGAGCTGCACATTTGTCCAGTTTGCGGTATGCCTCGGTACAAACAAAAGGAGAAGCGTAACGACAAGAAGCGTAAGAGCCGGGGCAACGAGGGTGAAGAGGTCACTAAAGGTGCACCGGCCAAGGTATTGTGGTACTTGCCTATCATTCCCCGTCTGGAGAGGTTGTTTGCAAATCCTAGAGAAGCAAAATTGTTGCGTTGGCATTATGAATCTCGAAAGGAAGATGGCAAGCTGAGACACCCTGCTGATTCGGCTCAATGGAGAAACATCGATTGGAAACATGAGGAGTTTGGTGCCGAAATGAGGAACATAAGATTTGGATTGAGTACCGATGGAATGAATCCGTTTGGTAACATGAGCAGTCTTCACAGCACGTGGCCAGTTCTGTTGTGTATCTACAACCTGCCTCCTTGGTTGTGCATGAAGCAGAAATATATCATGATGTCGTTGCTAATCTCGGGACCCAAACAGCCGGGAAATGATATTGATGTGTACCTCGCTCCAATTATCGAGGATTTGGTAAAATTGTGGAATGATGGGGTCATTGTGTGGGATGCGTACAGAAGAGAGTATTTCACCCTACGGGCTATGGTATTTTGCACCATAAATGATTTCCCGGCTCTTGGTAATTTGGCGGGCTACAGTACGAAAGGAGCAAAAGCGTGTCCTATTTGTGAAGAGGAGACCGAGAGCCTATGGCTGCCGAATTCCAAGAAAACTGTGTATATGGGTCACCGTAGGTTTCTACCTCGAAGTCATCGATACCGTAAGATGGATGACAAATTTGATGGGAAGAGGGAAGTCCGTTCGGCACCGCAGCCTATGAGTGGAAGGCAAGTATATTCACGTGTAGAGGATATCGATGTTCAGTACGGAAAGAGCCGTAAATCTGTTCGTTCTAGGACCATTTGGAAGAAGAGGTCAATATTTTGGGACTTACCGTACTGGAAGGAGTTAGATGTTCGGCATTGTATTGATGTCATGCACGTTGAGAAGAATGTCTGCGACAATTTGGTTGGTATCCTACTGAACATACCTGGAAAGACAAAGGATGGTGTGAATGCTCGTCGCGACATGGCCTACATGGGAATCAGGCCCAGGCTTATAGTGATAGAGGAGGATGGAAAAGGTCCGTATATCCCCGCTGCATGCTACACCCTGTCCAAGAAGGAGAAAGAGGACCTTTGCAAATGTCTCCATGGTATTAAAGTTCCATCTCGCTACTCCGCGAACATTAAGAAGCTTGTGTCCTTGGATGATTTGAAGTTATTGGGCATGAAGTCCCACGACTGCCATGTCTTGATGACCCAAATGCTCCCAGTTGCAATCTGAAATATTCTGCCAGAGGATGTCAGGTTTGCAATCACGAAACTGTGTTACTTCTTCAATGCGATCTCCTGCAAAATTATTGACCCGACATGCTAGACAACTTACAGAGGGAGGTGGTGCAGACTTTATGTCAGCTTGAGATGCATTTTCCATCGTCGTTCTTCGACGTCATGGTCCACCTTGTTGTTCACCTTGTTAGAGAGATTAAGATATGTGGACCCGCTTTCTTACGTTACATGTATCCGTTCGAGAGGTACATGGGTATATTAAAGTCCTATGTGAGGAATCGGTCAAGCTCGAGGGTAGTATTGTGGAAGGTTATGGGATCAAGAGGTTATTGAGTTTTGTGTGGACTAACTCGAGAAAAGACAAGCAATCGGTGTTCCTGTATCTCGCCACGTGGGCAGACTTGCTGGCAAAGGAACCGTGGGGTCGAAACTAAAGAGGCCACGGTTTGATATGTATTGCAAAGCGCATTTGTGATCTTGCGCAGAGCACAGAAGTTGCAGGGTACATCGAGCAGCATAAGTTGATATTACGGGAAGAGAATCCACATATGGATGAGCTTTCCATCATGCGAGAACACAACGATAGATTTGTTACATGGTTCAAACAAACGGTAGAGTTCTCTGTTAGTGAGAATGTTAAATGGTTGGCTGACGGACCTAGATTTAATGTACAGACATGGCAAGGGTACGATATTAATGAGTACACCTTTTACACTGAAAGTCAAGATGCGAAGAGTACTGTTCAAAACAATGGTGTAAGCATAGATGCTCTTTCTGATGTACATCACTCGAAAGAAGGATCCTCAACGGCAATGTACTCGTATTATGGGATGATCGAAGAAATTTGGGAGCTCGATTACGGAATATACCAAATTCCATTATTTCGATGTAAGTGGGTGGGACTAACACATGGAGTGAAGGTCGACAAGAGAGGTTTTACTCTTGTGGATCTAAGCAGACTCGCCTATAAAGATGACCCGTTCGTACTTGCGAAGCAAGCAAATCAAGTCTTCTATGTGCGTGATCCGGCCAATCCGAGGTTGCACGTTGTCCTTCACAGCAAGCGGCAGATCGTTGGTGTCGAAAATGTCGTAGATGAAGAAGAATACAATCAATTCGATGAAATACCTCCATTTACAGATGGGGCCTATCTTAGCGGGGATGACGACACACATCGAAGAAATTACGTGCGCGTAGATCATCAAGAAGGGTTATACTGTAACTAAAGGAACTGTTGTATTGTTTGTTCATTTTATCATGCTGTTCATTTGCTTTAAGCCATTAGTGTTTAAGACATATGTTTTATCATGCCTTTTGTTTGGGTAAAGTTGTACAGTTATAATCTCTCATGGAACATTGTGACATATTTGAAATCTACTTACTAGTTGGTCATTCGTTTACATATCAGAAAATTTGTTTACATATTTTTCTTTTTGGGAAAGCTTCTAACTAGTCCAAAGTTTATTTACGGAAAATTTGGAAAAACCTGGACTTTATTTGCATAAGTTTTGACTTTTGCAGTCTTTAAGCTAGCTAGAATCATGCTTACAAAGTGGATTCTTGCATCTGTTTTTAGTGCTAACTCTTTTTTTGAAAAGACCTGTAATATCCCAAAGTATGTTTCTGCAAAATTTGAAATAATTCCAACGATATCTGTAAAAGCTGTGGCCTTTTTACTCTTTCATCAATGAATTTTACGAAATCAGACTTCATCATGCTTTGTGTGGAAAACCAATAGTGATTGATATTTGTGTCGGTTTTTTCTTCAAAACCGATAGTATTTATTTAATATTTGTGTCGGCTTTTTTATTGAAAACCGATAGTATTAGAGATCTACATATTTGTGTCGGTTTTCTCTTAAAAACCGATAGTATTGTAAAAGTTCATAGTTGTGTCGGTTTTTAAATGAAAACTGATAGTAATATAGCACTTTTTGTCTCGTTTTTTTTGTAAACCGATAGTACTAGTTTGTGCCAATTTTTCTTCAGAACCTGTTATAGTACTATTAGTGTCGGTTTTTTCTTCAAAACCGATAGTATTGAACTAATATTTGTGTCGGTTTTTTTATTGAAAACCGATAGTATTAGAGATCTACATATTTGTGTCGGTTTTCTCTTAAAAACCGATAGTATTGTAAAAGTTCATATTTGTGTCGGTTTTTTGTGAAAAACCGATAGTAGTAGAGAAATATTCGTGTCGGTTTTTTTCCAACTGATAGTATTGGATTGATATTTGTGTCGGTTTTGTGTATGGAACCAACACAATTAATATTTCTCTCACTCTTAAATCTGAATTTTTGGACAAGTTGCGCATTGTCTCATTTTGCCCTAGCTAGCTAGCTCCCACGCCCTCCCTCCCGCGCGACGCCCTCTCCCTCCCACGCGGGCGGCTCGAGCCCCCCCAGGCGCGCCTCCTCCCACGGCAAGACGCCGCCGGCGGCTCGAGCCCCCACCCCCATGCAAGGCACCCTCCTCCCACGGCGCGACGCCGCCTCGCCGTGCTCGAGCCCCACCGCCCCGTGGCGCCTCCTCGCACAGACGCGCCGCCGGCAGCTGGAGCCCCCCAGCGCGACGCCTCCCTCCCACGGCGGCTCGAAGCCCCCCTCGCTGCTGGCGCCTCCTCCCACGGCGCACGCCGGCGGCGGCGGCTGGTGAGTTATTTAATGCATTACTGGTTATGTGGAGGCCGTCTTCTGTGGCTTTTCTAGCAGTTATTTTGCCTCTACTTGTTCATGAGAAATCTGACAGATGATGGGTACTGTAAACTTTACCCCGAGTAGGATGTTCTGTACAAATCTGTCATGTAGAATGACATCTAATTAAGTATGCCTGGTACTTCAACGAAGTTAGAATTCTAACTAATGGTAACTTTCATGAAGTAAAAAAACTAGGTCAATAGTTAACCCCAAATTATATACCCACGTATGGAAGAAAACAATAGACTGAATGATGTTCAAACTTTGAGAGATTTACTGCAATAATTGAGAAAGAAAACCATAAAAAGAAACAAGTCAAATCGAATTACTTTTGATGTGAGTGTGGAGCCGATTATCTTGATAAAATTTGCTCCACTTACATTGCAAGTGCCTTTGCCAAGAGTGTTTTCCTTGTTCCAGAGGCCCAAAAGCAAAACACCTTTGCAGTGAAAAGGATCCATACATAAGTTATATCGTAAATTTGTAAGCCAATTCAAGTATGCGAATTTCCTATAAGATTAATATGAAAAGGTACAAGAATTAATAGGACATCCAAATTTATATATTTAGATAGTTAACTCAAACAACAATTTGCCTAAGAACCGTAAGATTACAGGAATGATGTTTTCAATTGCAAAATCTCCACATTTAGTTTATCTATTTAACTTGAAAGGTAAAATGTATTTCTGATGATGTTTATGAAATTTTCTATGCTTTCGTCATCAATTTCTTCATAAGCACTAGCCCTAAGCACAATTAGTGAATAAATATGCAATAGTGTATGACAACTTGATAACAATTTTATCGCTCCACAGAGTTTAATGATTTAATTTTTAACATATCAAGAGTAGGTTCAATTTTCAAGATAGAATCAACTAGTTAAAGGCTATACACCTATAATATATGCAACCAGAAAAACCATGTTAGCAATTTTGATATGGTTCATGAGACAGAGGGAATAATTTAGGATCATTTCGAAAGATGCAAGCATTTTTTTCCAATCTCATTTTTCTCTACTATATCTAACTTTATTGTAGCAATCACTTTATTATACAAAATAAGGTGAACATATGCGATAATGTAAGCACCAAGTAAATTACAAAACCTTAGTTTTACAAGCTAGATTTTATGAACAAGTAGAGGCAAAATTTGCAAAGAGATTTTGGCGGGATTTAGATATGCATTAATGTACTCTATAGTTGAAATTTCTGCTTGTAGCAAGACATGTTATGATATAATTTACATGTTTCATTTATGTCAAAGTAGCAATCAACAGACTTTGATATCCCGAAGTAGCACCTGTAATATCCCAAAGTATGTTTTGATGCCCTTTTCAATATTTTGTCATATGTGCTTCTGTACTCGTCATACTATTATGCAACTTTAGACTCTGTTAATTGAGATAGCTATTTCAATTATAATTGCATATTATTTTCCTTTTTCATCTCAGCATATGTTAGAGTTTAGGTTGCGTAACCTACGTCTCCCGTTCGAGAGTGCTTATTTATAAATATGCCGGAATGACATATTTATAAGCAAGCAGTCTCGAATTGTTCACGTATTTTGGACAGTTCGAGCAAGTTCCTGACCTGTTGTACAACTCACAGAGTAGGTTTCGGTAGTGTCTCCCTGGTGTTCTCCGGATACACACCCCTCTCGACAGGTTGTCGAGACGTGTATCTGGAGAACAGCGGGGAGATGCTGCCGAAATTTTCTCTGGAGTTGTACAACGGCTCAGGAACTTGTCCGAACCACATATCCTCGAATGGGATTAGGACCAAACCTATTTAGAGATTAGGAGTTATCGTTCGTACGTATTTAGTTGGTCAACATATAGACTTTTCTTGAAGATCATTCGCTCATCTGTTACTCTACTGCAATATGCTAGAACAATGACATGCTATGAATTATCCATTGACCTGTTGCTTCGGATGATTTATTGTGAAGTTCACATATGTGAGACCCCGTTCTGAAGAACAGGAACCTCCATGTGATTATTGTGCTATTCCCTGGATCAGTAGCTAGCACTCACATGTTTACAACATTCGTATCAAAATCATACACGCAAGCAAACAGAAGATCTTACATAACTGAATAATTATACAGAGTTCAGTACAAATTTGAACCATTTTAACAGCAGAAATTAAAAGCGGAAAACCAAAAGGAAACTGAAACTCCAAACAGCCTTGCGGTTGCCCACTAAACCCTCAGGCACTGACTAGGCAACCTAGAAGAGACTATCGTCGAAACCCCCGAGACCTGTTTGAAAGAACGCATCGTCCGGCAATTCGCAGTCTTCCTCCTCTGAGACAGCAGATGCAAGATTGAGTACATTGGTACTCAGCAAGACTTATATTGGTTCACAGATGCAAATAAATAATTATGCAGGCTGAGCAATGGACAGGCTATGGTTATTTTGCAGTTGCATGAAACATTAAAAAGAGTAAGCATAATAGATTGCAACATCGTATTTTAATAAAAGCAATTGAAAGACAGAATGATAAGCAAATATTCCAGATTTTCAACCCAGTCTACCCGACTGCATATAAATCCCGGTGTCGGTCCTTTGACACAAAACATAGTTGTAAAACAATTTCCAAAGCCCCAACCCATTTTGGAAATCACCAAAACTCTAGCATTGGGAGGATTTTCCCCAAGTGCCCATTATCGCGGGCGCGGCTAATCGATCAGATTTTTCACTCTGCAGAGGTGTACACTTTACCCACAAGGAATGATCAACCTCTTTTGCCAGGCCAGTTAACACACTTCCTTTGGTGTGTCGGCAAAGAGATCATACAAAGCCGTTACATTATCTAGATGTGGCTTTACACCAGCCCGGGATGTTAACCCTCGCCCTGAAGACAGAGACACTCACCCAAGCCGTGGATCCACATTTATCACACACACACCACGTCTCTGTCCAGGGCAAGGCGTACACCGTTGCATTGGTATGTAGAAACCCCTACAGACAGACTTGACCGGACTGCCTGTGCAATCTCCCGCCTTCCATAGATGCAAAGCCACAACTAAACAACTTATTAAGCTAAGACCCGCCCATACAAGCCCTTGTAGTTGCACGAAAACATGGATCTACAACATCCCATTTGCTCGGTCCTTAATCCGACACGGGCGATACTCCACCCTAGCTACGTGCATATCCTTTTGCACAACCGGCTAGCGCCAAATAATCACCTGCGTCAAACCATAGTTTTATTTAAGGGTTTTTAGCAAATTATCATCAACCAATTCCCAAAAGATTATATGACAGTTGAAAAGACTGAAAACACCAACGAGGAGCTTAAGCAGGAGTATTATTATGCTAGCGATTATACCCAAACATGACATTAAGTATGTCTAGCTCAATCTAGGGTTTACAAGGTTCACATGTCCATACAGATTGAGACAAACCGTAATTTACAGGATTAACTACAGTTCTAACCCAAATTAGCTCTTTTATGGGGAATTATCCGGATGCACTGTACATAAGCAAAAACAACATAAAGTAGGTGAATTATCAAGCTCAACGTGATCAAGGAGTTGCTTGCCTTGCAAATCACTATCAGGAATAAAATCTGGATCTGCAGAACCGTCTTCTTCTTCGATGATGTCGGTCTCTACTCGTCGAGAACAAGAAAAACAAACGAATATCAACAACTTCAAATGGCAAAAAGAAAACAGACAGACAAATGGATAAGCACAATTCGAACTAAACAGGAGGTTGCTATTCATGAAGCATTTAAAATCAAACATCGAATTATAGATGCTAAAATTATTTGAAAATGAAAAGATTGTTCATTAGCTTCTTTGGAAGATGCAATACTAAAAAAAACCAGAGCCCTCTCTGTTTTCTCAAAAGAACCAAAAAGGAAACACTTGAAAACTATATCATCTAGGGTTATAAACCTAACAAGATTGATGTGCATTAACTACAGAAATTAGAGTTTAAGTCTTGAATTAGCTAGAGCATACTTTAATTATCAAATCTAACAACTTATTTTAACTTTTAGGATTTGGATGAAGCTTGAAAACTATTGTTGAAAATGCTTGGTTGAACTCTAGACTTAGCTACAAAACTGGCTAAGGAAAAAAAGGACTAAATCAACTCATTTAAGGTTATTACACTCATGAAAACTAAGTGAACTAAGGCTCTAAAACAGAATATTTTTCTGGAATATGGTAGAACAAACTTTGTTTATGATTTATACACTATTATTCCAAAATTTCTTACTTGAATGAGTTATTTTACACATAGTTGAAAAAGCTTAATTTCTTCAATCATTCAGCAAAACATAAAAAGTAGACTCATTCCTTTAACTTGTTTTGCATACAAACCTTAACAAAATGTCATTCTTTTTCCAGAATCTACTAGAATATACTTTTTTAAGTGCTTTTATACTATTTTTACATTCTTTCTCATTTATATAATCCATTTTATCCTATGTTGAAAAGGGCTATATGAACACAAAACTAACTTATAACCTTTCAATCTTTCACTTTCATTTATTACTAAACCATTCAACATCTTTTATCCATTTTCTTCCTGACATCAGGGAATGATCTTAAAAACATTTTAAAAGTGAATTTGAGTTATTTTGAACTTGTTCATAGCAAATTACATCTATTTTGGTTATAACTAGTATTGTTTTTCTTAATTAAACAACTATCACATACACTTTTCCCTAAGTATTTTCACATGAGCAACTCCCCATGATATATACCTCAATAGGATGAACTTTTAACCATTCAAACCTTAATCCTTTCTTTTATTTACTTAATTTCATTTTCCTGTTTAGTATTCATTTTTGAGCAAACATGATATATAAAATAAGGTATCATGGGAACATTTTGTTTATTTGGAATACTCATAACCCAGGGACTCTACAAAAATTTACTTTTCCTTAATTGGATCATCCCAAAAATATTTTATTCATATCACTCTATTTACACTTAAGCTTCTCTTTAATTTTTCCTAAAATCACATTTTACTCATCTTCAGAAATTTTTGTATATTCTGAAACTACAGAATTTTATACAAATTTAGAAATTAGTTTCACTCAATTTGGCCAGATGATTCAAAAGTTACAAGCATTTGAATTTCAACCGGTTTCTGAAAATCATCCAAAAATCAAACTACGCTTTCGCTACTTGGAAAACGGCTTCCGCCGCGCGCGCCAAAACCGAGTTCAAACCCGTGGCCTCGCTGACATGTGGGGTCCACCGGTCAGCGACTCAAAACAGAGCGTCGGGGACTCTTGCTCGCCGCCGGCGAAGTAGCCTCGCTGCGGCGGAATGGCCAGCGGCATGAGCACTAGCACGCCAAGGCGAACCTAGGAGAGGTGTTTGCTCGCCAGAAGAGAAACGGAGCAAGGCTACCACCGCGAGGGTGCGGCGGCGCCATGGCCGCGACGGCGAAGACCTCACTAACGGCTAGAAATCCGGCGGCCTAGGGCTTGTCTAGCTGCAGTGGAGCAAGGGGAGTTGAGCTCACCTGGCAGCTGGGTCGGAGATGAGCTGAAACGGCCTGCCACCGTGCGCCGGCCGTGAGGAAGAAGAGCGGCGGTTCAACGGCGCTGCAGGCAAAATGAAGCCAAAATGGCGAGTGATCAGTAACCCTTGGGTGCTAGAGAAGCTCGAGGTGAGGTCGATTCGGAAGATTGGGGAGGAACTCACCCGATTCGACGATTTCCCCCCTTTCGGGTTCCTCCGGCTCAACGAGGAAGACGATGCCTCCCTGACTCCCAGCTCGGTGAAAATGGAAAAGTGATGAGCAGCAGAGCAATGCGACGCGAGGAAGAGGCTTAAAGCCGAACGAAGTTGATTGATTCTTGCGGCTTTGGGCGAATGGGCTCGGTCGGCATTTTCTGTGCCGAGCGCAAGCTGCGACGCTGCCGTCTCTCCAACGCGACTCGACCACGATTGACCAAGCACAGGCGTGGGGAAGACTCCTCGCGACGTGGAGGGCGATGCTTGCGCCGGACGGAAGCAGGTGGGGATCGGGCGACGAAGGACGGTGGTGTCGCCTCGCCTCAGTCGGGAAGAGAGGAAGGGGAGAAGAACATCACGCTCTCCGGCTGATAGGTGGGTCCAGGGCCCACTGGCAGCGAGACAACGCTTCATCACAGCTGTCCAGCGCGTCAATGTTTCAACAGGGCCGGGCCCACTTGTCGGCGAGACGACGTTTTTAATGTGATAAGACAGAACGGGAAAACTCTAGAATTTGGATTTGTTTAAGCCCCAAACTAATTCCAGATTTTCCCAAACTTTTTTACTAAGTCTTACTGAGAGTCACACGTCTACTGGAAAATTTTGAGACAAAAAATCCTTTTAGGAAATTTGTTAAAATTCTGACACTGTACCCTGGTCCTGAACTTTGATTTCGGTTTTTGATTTAATTACAGGTTCATTTTCTAGGATTTATTTTTGAAACTTTTTTGGAGAGGTTCCAATCCTTATAATTGGATCACTTTAAAATTTTCAAATCAAAAACATGAGCCATTATTTTATAAAAATTCTGACAATCGTTTTCCTTACATTTTGGACCCACTGTATTTGAATTTTTAAGAGGCTTATTTCAATTCATTTAATTATAAAAATTTTACCAGTGATGCATCATACCTCCAGGGATTTATATAAATTCTCTTGGCTTTTCTTAACATCGGTTATTTTTCTTCCTACTTTTTGATTTATTGTTTTTAGTCAAAAAGTAGATACATGCTTTATTTAAGTTGACCCCAAGTTTATAAAAATTGTACTTACTGGTTAAAAATTATGACCAGTTCAAATAGGACTCATGGTAAAATTTTATAAATTTTATTTTCATCTTTTTACCTTTTTCTTTGTTTTCCCCTTTTTATTAAATCTTTTCCCATAACACAAAAGTCTAAGAAATTCTAATTGGAGCAAATAACACCTAGAATTTCAGAACCATTTATTTTAAAATTTAAACTGTTTATTTTTCACTGTTCCAAACTTTCAGGACGTTACGACATAATAGCTACGAATTGCTTTCTCCCATGTCAAATATTTGTCCATGTTAGATAGGAAAACTCAAAATGTCGCAATTAGAGAGCATCGGCTCATCGCTAGAAAGAGTAGAAGGTGCTCCTGAGGGGCGCAGCCAACTTCCAAGTGTCGAGCCGAGCTAAGTTTGAAATGTCGAGGGGCCGAGTAAGGTGAGGAAGTCCCGAGGACCGAGCAAAGGGGCCACAGGGAGAACGCCGCAAATTCTCCACTTCAATGCGACGGGCGTTTGCACGGGTCCTCCCAAGTGTAAGGGGCGATACCGTTCATTCCTCGGGCAACTTGTGAGGGAGAGAGTTCCCATAACGATTAAGGATTGGAGAAAGGAGGTCAGCGTTGAGCAGAAGAACCGGCTGTGGGACGAGGTTAAGGGAAAATGGATTATAGAAGAGGAGGATAAAAACAATACCAAGCGGTACGCCTTGAAGAGGATGGGTGTGGCTCTGAGGCACTTCAGGATCTACATGCACAGTGAGTACGTGCTGAAAGGCCGTACACCATTCGAGAGGTATCCGTTCGTGACTCCCGATGTTTGGGAGGAGTTCACGAGGATCAAGAGTACGCCCGAGGTAGAGGAGTTGAGACAGAAGAACGTTGCTACCGAGGTCGAACACGCATGCGCACCACCTGCTCAGGCGGCTACGAAGGGAAGAAAGTAGAATGGGCACGACTAGCCGAGGAGTGCGCCAACTCCGGGCAGCGATGCCTTACTCGCACATATGTGAGGAGCGGGCACGTGGCTGGGTATTAGCGAGGACAAAGAAAACCGCGGACGGCGGTGGTAGTACCAAACCCCACTACGCGCAAGTCATCTCCACCATCGTAAGATATCAAACTTACTACATTGCAGTAGACCATTCCTACTGTATTTCAGATCTAATTCGTACTCGCTTCTTGCAGGAGGAGGTAAGCCAGAGGAAAGAGTAGGGGACCTTTCTTAGCCAAGGGTCAAATGACATCCTATCCTCTCATGATCGGAAGCCCGACCATAAGGGCCGGTGCTTGCCGCAGGTCCGGCATACGAAGAAGTCCTACTTCCAAGATGTCTTGCTGAGTACCGGATCAAGAACATGGGAGGCATGTGCGGAGCGCTCAAGGACACGCTTAGGAGCGGTGAGGAGGAGATGAGGAGGAGATGAGGTGCGATGATGGCACGTGAGGAGGAGATGAGGTGGAGATGATGGCACGTGAGGAGCGCCTAAGGGCCGAGATGATGGCGATGATCTCAAAGAGTCAGAGCCAGATGCCCCCGCCTACTGTAGAGAAACCTGTGCCCCCACCAAGTAGCTGCGGTTCCAAAAATGATAAGTCAAGTCCCCAGCTGAAGGTAATAATTAATTTTGCCTAACTTAATGGTGCGAGGGTAACTCTTCATATGTTTTCTCTCAAGTTGTGCACTTTTTGCAGGCGCCTACCAAGTGCCAGCTCACCCTGACGGAAGGATTTCCTGTTGAGGCTGCACGCGGGGTTGCATTTCCATGCAAGGAGACCGACACGATGCATGGTCAGCTTTTGGGGAAGGGCTACATGAGGGTCCAGGTGGACTACGTCCACGAAGCCTTCTTATCACATGTGCTCGAGTTCCCCCAACGAAGACATCACCACTCTCGGGCCAGCGGATGTCGCTCATCAAGTGGCCCACGACAGCGTTATCTTCGTCAAGGTAAACATCCTCACGCCTTCGTACCATTCCGGAGTATTGCAACAAGTTACTTAATTGTGCGCGTGCTTTGTAGGTTCCTACCGTACCTGCGCCTGCTCCCACGACCGTGACGAGCCCTGCACAAAGTACAGAGCTGGTGCATAAAAGGACTAGCACGACAACCACAGAACCACTGGAGGCCTCTGTTAAAAAGGCTAGGCTCACAAAGGCCACAGCGCCGCCTCAGGTACATGAAAAGCTCACTGCCCCGGCCACAGAGAAGCCTTATGAATTTAAGACCTACGTACATGGAAAGCCCTTTCTGCCTCCCAGCAAATTGAATACTCTAGGCATATGGACTCGACAGCTCCATGGATGGTACGTTGACAAAGCGAAAGAGAGCGAGCTTATCGACTTTAATGTTAGATACAGAAAGGGACATTTCCACCGCGAGGAGCATGGGACATTCCCAGTTAGTTTGAGGATCTGTTCCGTCTGTACCAACTGATAGCTATCGATATTTCTACTGTACGATCCTGGACGCTGTGAGTATCGCACCACATTGCACGACCTTATGACTTCCATAGGATTTTGCATTACGCTTTTTAACATTCAATGCGAGTTGCAGGGCGATGAGGCAGCGAGTCGTGACGAATCGACATCTAGTTGGGTTCGTCGACCCTGAGCTTGTGTCCGCGACGATGGCTAGGCTTCAACCGGAATGGGTTGCCTCATACATCAAGAGGGCATTGCAAGCTGAGTCCAAGAAGTACTTCATTCTACTCCTGTACCACGAGGAGTAAGTGCTACTTCACCGCTCAATTACTTCTACGACCAAACCGTATGTGAACTTATTTTCTTCGCTACATACCATTTAATAAGTAACCACTGGTTCTACTCGTTTCGTCCGAGTGACAACAAAGTGTACACTTTTAATTCGGTTGATAAGAGACCGATGGCCTACGCGATCAAGCCTCCTTTGGAGCAAGAAGTGCACCACTCTTATCTAACATTTTTCGTATTTAACTACGCTCATTATTTTTTACTCAACGCGCTCTCCAATGTATATAGGGGTTTCAAGGAATACGTCAAGGTGAGGGACACACGACGACAAAAGGGCTCCAAGTCGAGTATGTCCGCTTTATGGTACAAGTGGCTATCATATATAAGATTTAGATTTTCTGACATATTTTCTTCGTCTCTTAATTTATTTTTCTTTCTTCACAGTGTCAACAACAGGGCAGCGATGACCGTTGTGGTTTGTATGTCATGCAACACATGGTGATCTTGATTGCCAGCTCAGACCATTTCCCTAAGGTAGTACATGCATTATTATACAATTAGTCTTTCACATAGCAATTTAAAAACTTAAATTAGAGCACTCATTTCTATTTTGCAGCATACCAATATCCCCGTAAGAGTATAGACAACACCGCACTCAACAAGATACGAGACCACTTATGCCGTGGTAATCGATAGAATGCTTGTCTGAGGACTGACGATTTAGAGATCCCAAAGCTCCTACTAGACCGATGTGAATAATATTACATATCCGAATGCGATTGCATGTGTACGGTTAAGCATGTTTACGTTCTATTTTGTTAACGAATGTGATATGTGTTTGTTGTAACATAGTGTTCATGTTCTTTGAATGTGATATGTTGTCCGTAATTTCGTGTGAATGTGATATGTGCATATTGTGTGGAATATGTGCCGATTGGAAGGTGAATTAGAAAATAGCATAGCACATCCCTTCATCTCTGCGGTTCTCACAAGAAAATGATAGAGATGTGATGCTCATCTCAGACGGTTCTTTGTAAGAAACGATAGGATGATAGACTCATCTCTATCGGTTCTATATAAGAAGCGATAGAGATGATGGTATTCATCTCTATCTTTGTTCTTTGTTAGAGATGATTCTATCATCTCTAGAGATGATTCTATCATCTCTATCGGTTCTTAAAAAGAACCGATAGAGATGATCGAATCATCTCTATCGTTTCTTACAAAGAACCAATAGAGATGACCGTCATATCTCTATCGGGCGAGAACCAACTGTAATAATGTCGCCTCATCTCTGTCTCATGACTTTGTGTCGTCACCAGAACCGACTGTGATGATAAAAAATAACCTATTGTGATGTATATTTGTGTAGTAGTGCATGTTTCATGGGTCATAGATATGGAAATATCAAACTAATAATATGGACACATGTTAGAGAATATGGAGCTCGATCGACTCACCTTGAGACATTATGAGAACGTTGTAATCTTCTTGTCATCGGTTGGTCTCATATACAATATGTATACTATATCCTTAGACTTGAGGTTGGCACATATACTTGAGATGTGTAACGACTTATTTAGGGGTTGCCAAACGCTACTCTATAACTGGGGAGTTATAAATGTGACTTTCGGGTTCATGAAGCATGCTGCGAAGCATAGTCGATCAAGATGGGATTTACCCCTGTATTAAACGAGGGAGATATCTCTAGGCCTCTCGAGTGATCGAATTCTGGAAATACATGACCATGCTACTTGCGGTTAAAGAGTTTAACCGTAGTTGGAGATTCCGAATCACGTGATCGAGAAAGAGTGGTCGAGCTAACTAAACAAAGATAGCATGTACTCGCCTTGAGTTTGACTGATATCATGAGGCAAAAGGAAATGTATATAACTAAGCATTATTTAGGTTCGTCCGATGTGATATTTACATATACTCGGAAGTCGGCACGTCCTGCTAGGGACCGCTTCAAATTAATGGTCGAGTAAGAGTACTTGAGCCATGTCTAGTATATGTGAATTTATAGGGTCGCACGCTTAAAAAGTTGGGACTTAATTCGGATGAGGATTCAAATTCTACACCACCGTGTTACATCGATTCTACTTTCGCTTTAGATCTGCGCGTCTAGTGGTAGTTCTGTGATCTATAATTTGCAGTAGTTCTTTTGGTTACGTGATATAAAATTTTGATTTTACTTTAGAGTAGCCTACCCGTTCTTCAACACCGCGTCTGAGCTCTCGCACACCTTGCCCACCACGGACCTCAGATCTGTGACCCTGAACCACGCGGACGCATCGCCGTCGTCCCCGCGCGGCTCCAACTCCTGGGGCTCCGGAACCCCCGCTTGCACTTGGAGCGTCGCCTACGGCGGCGCTCGCCATCGGAGGTGGTCTCGGGGAGGGAGCGCGGGATAGGTCGCCGGCGAGGAGCTCGAAGGAGAGCTGCAGGCCGCCAGATCGAAGTGACATGGGCAGCGAGAGGCTCTCTCTTTCGCTGCTTAATTTCTAATATATGTTTTTCAAATTTTTCTGTGAGATGGCGATGACCTGCGCAGGGCGAACAAATGAAAGGAGAGCATTGGCATCCTGGGAATAGGGGTGAGCATTCGGTTTTTTCGGTTTGATCGGTTCGGTTTTTTCGGTTTTAAAATAATTCGGTTTTTGGAAACTAGCAACCGAATTTCTCAGACCAAAATAAAAAACCGAACCGAATTAACCGAAATATTTCGGTTCGGTTAATTCGGTTTTTCGGTTAACCGAAATATGAATAAACACTAGGTAGATTAGATTTAGTCCTTCTCATATCGCAACATAGAGTAGGGTTAAAACTACACAATATTTATAGATTATTACAATATAAGTATACTAGAACATGTGAATATACCAAACATATACATAAATGTATTAGAATATGAGAATTGTTTAGTAATTTTAGGAAGAATATTATAAAAGTGGTATCAGATATGAGCTATTCGGTTATTCGTTATTTCGGTTTTGGATGTCAAAACCAACCAACACCAAAACCGAATTATACTAAAACAAAAATCAACCGAAACCGAAAACCGAATAAACCGAAATAATCGGTTAATTCGGTTCGGTTCGGTTCGGTTCGGTAATTCAATTTCGGTTTAAAAATGCCCACCCCTACCTGGGAAACTGAGCGGCCTGATCCTAGCTGTTTATATATTTTGTCAGTAAAATTTTTGCTGATAGAAGAAAGGAGTTAGTATAACTACCTTTTCGTTTTCGTAGAGAGACGGTTATATAAACAGCATAAAACACAATACGTGAATTATTGTCTATAACAAATACTTTTTATACCATAATTCAAATATTATAGAGTATGATAGAGATAATCTTAGAATGATATATATTGTAGAAGCTGTATTTAGTTGTCTTTAGATGACCTAAAGAGGTATATATAAACAACAGTCGTCTTTACTATTGTAACATTTTTGTGATTCCCAGGAACATTGGAGAATTGACAAATTTGATAATGACACGTTAATTGCCACCTCAGCACAGCACCAGTCGAGTATGTAACAGGGAATACTATACAAGCCTTTTTAACTTTAGAACCTGACCAGCTTACATGTTCTGCGAGAAAAAGAAAATCAACGCCAGTATCCTATCAACCTGGCTACTGATGAGAGATACTGCTACTGGTTTAGAATTAAAACGAATGAACGAGATCCAGACTAGAATTTACATGCATGTATGATGACCGCAGGAATGGATGAATGATAAAAATCCAAATAATTTTACTCCGTATATGCATGGGGAGAGACGGTTGGGAACTTGGGATGCTGTATGGACTATGGAGGTGGCCGCTGCGGGCAGCACGATGTGCCCACCGTGCTGCCATCATGAGTGCAGCATGTAGGCCCAGGCCCCGACAGCGACCTCGCCGCGAGCGCCCCTCCGCCGTGCCCGCGCGCCCCAGCCGGCCCTGCTCTCGCCGCGCGCGCACCGTGCGCGGCCGCGGCGATCAGGGCCAGAACCAGCAGCAGTTTCAGCATGCCCATCGAGCTCGGCGACGCAGCGCGGACACCCATGGCTAAGCAAGTCCGTACGTAGCAACCTGTTCCCGCTTAACCGAGACGTGTTCTCTCTGTTTTTCTGGACTATACCGCTCGAGACGTGATCTGAGGAGGAGAATCTGGTTGGATTCCTTTGCCTTTTTGATGAGCTGGGGGTGACACGTACGGGGGGCGTGTATATATAGGGTGACGGGAAAGCGTTTGCATAGAAATGGGACGCGATTTTCCAGGAGTTTGTGTGCTTCTCTGCGCGAAGTTTGCATGAAGTTATCTTCGTGTCAGAGAGTGTGATCTGCGGGCGTTTCGCGGGCGGCTGCAGAGGCAGTCGGTGAGCGGATGCATGTACGCGCTCGTACTTGGGCGGCATTTTCACAGAATCGTCCAAGAAGACGGCAGCAGTGGAGTCGTGGGCCAATAGACGCGCGAGGAGGAGAGGAACATACGTGCACTTTTCACCTCGTCCAAGGAAGTATCTGAAGGGTGAATTTTCACTTCTGCAGTATCATAGCAGTTGGAAAGAGGTGTAAATGTATATCTGGGACTTCTTAACTCAATACGCAAATAGCCCACTCTAACTAGATGTACAATTTGAAGCTCATCTACCACCACTGCAATGCAATAAAGATTAGGAGCTGGATCATTAAAAAATGCAAGCCCACATATTGGTAATGACAAAAAAATATGCATAGTTTCCCCAATAAAAATGCATACTCGCCTGAGAGACCATGTGTTGGTCTAACCCAGTTTGTGATGAGGATTTGACTATGTTTGAGCATATGGTGCTCTGGTTTGAGTTTGATTTCAATTCATTTTGATTTTGAAGCAATTTGAGGAATTGTCTGTTTGGCCAGTACTACCGGCCCTGGGGAGGTACTACCGGCCTGGGGATGGCGGTAGTTACTATCCAAAGAGTTGTTTTTTAGGTTGAGTCAAGGACGGTACTACTGGCCATGGGGGTGGTACTACCAACCAGCGGTACTACCGGCCTTTAGTTAGCTGTAGTTATTTTTCAGAGAGTGCACTTCGGTTCAGCCAGGGCGGCACTACTAGCCTCAATGTGGCAGTAGTACCGGGGCGGTTTCTTGGGGCATTAGTATTGACTTTCCAGCAAGTTATGATTTTTGTTTTGATTATGTAATGATTATTGCATATTTTGGTGAATATTGCTACGTGATGGAATGCTTGTTTGTATTGGTTGCAGGACTTCGAAGCTAGGTCATGGTGAGGAGGAGGAGATCAAGACTAGGCTAGGAGAGTCGAGATCTAGAGGGTCAAGGTGATGCTAGAAGATGACTAATGTCGGGAAGACAAGGAGCTGAAGCGTGATCCATTGGTGATGGACATGGCAGGCAACGGTCAAGAAAGGTGAAGCCGTCATGGCCAAAAGGTCAAGAATATGTGGTGCGCCAAATGACTTGTGCCCGTTTGCAAGTGAGGACAGTTCGGGAGAGTCCAAATGCGTGAGAGGTTTGGCGACAAGTCATTGGAGCCACATGAAAGGTGACGAAGCATGACCGATATTTCGAGTTGAAGGAAAGGACCGTAGTGGGGCAAAATGGTAATTTATCTATTACCAGAGATGGAGGCGGTTTGAAAAACTGCAGCGCTAGCCTAAGTGGTTAAGGTCAAGCCAAAGAGGGAATGGATGTGAAATTGGGCTCGTGAAGCTGTTTGGAGCGTCATGGAGAAGGCTGCTTTGAGAAGCGTGTGTGTGAGTGAGTAAAACCCGTTATGTGTTAGGTTAACAGGTTAGCCCATGTGAAATCTGAGTTGTATCCACTTTGTGTCGAGGTCTAGGGTTGCCTCATCTATATAAAGGCTTGAGTGGTAGATGGAGAGAGGTAAGCGAAGCAACTAAAGAGCTATTAGGGTACAAGGTGGTAGAACAAGATTTTTGTTTCTTGGGTGTGTGAGTGGTCCTTGGGAGCTTTATCCTCTTTGGTGAGGCTTTATAATTATCCCTCTAGGTTTGAAATAGAAATCAAATTTGTGCTCAAGATCTTTCTATTGTTTTGATCTTCTTTCTTCTTGAGTTTTGATCTCTTTGTTTGGTTTCTTTCTTTCTTGATCTTGTATTGCCAAGGATGAATGATTGATGGATGAATCCTCTGTAGATCATATCCCAATCATCTAGGCAAGCCTTCACTTGATCATCAAAGTTTTCTCAAGAAACCGGTTTTTGGCTTGAGAAGGAAAAACTAGTGGTAGATCTTATTCTTGCACGTTTGAGGAGTTTCTTTGGTGTTCTTTCTTGCTGTGACATGTGGGAGATCATTGTAGGGCCGAAAAAGTGACTAGAGGAGGGTGAATAGGAGCCAAACAAAAATTTTCCCATAAAAAACAAACCACTAAGAGATCAGATCGAATGACTGTACAATCCAAACAGGTGGTCGGATGAACAATGCTCAGATAAACAAAGAAAACTGCACTAGTCGGGTGAACAGTAAACAACAAATTGGTCGAATGAATAGTGCTCAGTGAACAGTGTTCAGAATCAACATTAAAACTGCGCTAGTCAGATGAACAATATTCGGGTGAAAGTAAAAAAATTAGCCTGATCTCAAAAACAAGAATCGATGTAACTTTTGATCGGCTGATCTAAAACTCGTGAAATTTTATATGAACCTTTCTATGGATGTTAGGAACCTATTCCAACCTTCAATCGCAAGGATTGACGTCAAAGTTTTGACATTTTTTTAGTTTAATGAATGTTGCACCAAAACTGGGTCAAACACAAAAACTTCACCCTTAGCTTGCTCGTGGGGAATTGATGATCAAGATGATCTTAGATAACCTCCCATATATCATAGCAAGTAAGAAAACCAATGAACAACCCTTCAAACAAACAAGAATGCGATCTACAATGATCTTTCTTCTTTCAAGCACAAAGATCGATTTTTTGCAAAAAAAAAGAAAAAGAGAAAGAAAAGGTTGTAGGTTGCCTAGATGATTAGGATATGATATATAGAAGATTCATCTATCAATCTTTTATCCTTTGGCATAAGATCCAAAAACACTTAGAAGGAGAGGAGGCAAATCCAACGTGCTCTCAGGTAAAATGCAAGAAATAAAAGAAATTTCAGAATATAGAAGAAATTTAATCTTGCATCGCTTTGAGAGGAAGGTTTATAAAACCATATTACCAGGTGGGCAAAGCTCACATGAGCACAAGGAAAACCAAAAATCCTCTCTAAAGACTTAGATTTGAGGCATACCTTCACCTCTCTACTTATAGCACAATAGGAGCAACCTCCACCCTTAGATGAAAGCTTGGCCCTCAAGAACCTTCATCAAAGGCTGAGATCCACTCTCACTTTTATATGGGCTAACCCGCAACCCAACAACATAACGGGTTTTATCCATACACACACTAACTTAATCACAACTCCACCCGCGAACCCTTGATCCAACGATCCTCCTTCGCTTGAGTAGGGCTTAAGTTAGCATCTCATCTATCCCCTTATCCTTTCAGCTTGCAACCACTCCTAGCCTCAGTCATTCTCTGGTGACACCTTGACCGTTTGGACCTTAGCTCTCACAGCCTAGTTTCGATCTCTTTCGCCTCACCATGACCTAGCTTCGAAGTCCTGTAATTATCATAGACAAGGGAAACACATCACATAGCATTGCTCAAAATGATATGCAATAAGTAATGAGCTAAACAATCATACATCTAAGGATTCCACCTTAGCTCACAACCAGTCAAGTTCATGACCACTTAAAACTCTAATCAGTCAAGGCTTCGACCAGCTAAGACTCTGATTAGTCAAGGCTCCGCCCAGCCAAGGGCTACGATCAGTCAAGGCTCCAACCAGCCAAGGGCTACGACCACTCACTCACAACCGTGACTACTCAAAGTCACAACCACTCACTGGACCAACGACTACTCAACTCAAATTGCTCAACCTAAAACAAATCAACCTCAAACCTGAGGACCACAAACTCAAAAATAGTCAATCATGTATGACAAACATGAGTAGACCTCCACATGGTCTTTCAAACATCTAAGATCATCTCAATCATCAAATCCCCACGAGCAAACTTAGAGTGAAGTTTTTGGATTTGGCTCGATTTTGGTGCAACCTTCTATAAATTTGATAAGGTCAAATTTTTTATGTCAATCTTTGCAATTGGTGGTTGGAAATGGGTTCCTAACATCTATAAGAAGGTGAGCAAAGTTTCACAAGTTTTGGATCATCTAATCAAAAGTTACATCAATTCTTGAATTTGAACTCGGGCTGATTTTCTTGTTCACCATGATTTTACTGTTCATCCGGTACTACCGTGCTACTCCTTAGGCTGATTTTATCTGAAAATTTATTCTTCTGCTCATATTTGATCAAGTGGGATTTTAGTTGGTTCTTTTGAGGAAAAATTGTTGGTGATCATTCACCCCCCAAACATACGCACACACTGATTGCCATTTTCGGTTATTCATTGCGAAACGCATACTCTACTTCCCTGCTTTAAATCTTTTTAGATTCAAATTTTGTAAGAATTAATATTTAGACCCGTGTGATCTTCACTTATATTGCTGAGGTTTGAAGTGAGAGCACATAGAAATTCAGTGCATCTTTATGTTCGTGTTTTAAAAACCAGTACCTGCAGTTGGAAGAAGGTTATAATATGTTTCTTCGGAGCGGCTCTGGTAAAAGTTACAGATTTGCCGGCTAAAGCCATGGTGCCAGAGTTCTTTCTAAACCGCGCCGCTCTGTATTTCTGATCAGCTCTTCCAAATTTAATTGGATATACAAAACCCATCAGAAAGCACCTTAAGTATACCCCCAAAGAAAAACATTTGAGACTGTTTCATTTTTTCAGACCTAATGCTCGTAGGATATGCTGGGACAAAATTCACAAATGACGCATTTTGTTTTTAAATTGAGAGGTGTTTCAATGCTTTTGTTTTTTACAGTTGCATAAATATTAAAGTATGAATGAAAGGTAGATGGAGATTACTTACCCCTTCATTTGCTTTAAGATTTGTACAACTTGTATTAGAAGGGAAAGCATTGAAGCATTGCTCTTTTAAATTTCATATAAAAACAGAATCGTCCAAGAAGACGGCGGCAGTGGAGTCGTGGACCAATAGACGCGCGTGGAGGAGGAGAGGAACATACGTGCACTTTTCACCTCGAACTAGGCCGCATCCGCGTCAAAAATCCCAAACACGACGCAGCCCAGTAGCGCAGCACCGAGAACTGTCGGTGCCGAACTAGCCAGGTGGGCTCAGTGGCAGAAGTACAGACCAAACCACGCACAAGGCAGTGCCAAACATGTTTGGGCCAAATCTTGACATGAACCCGGGCCGTCTAGCCGAACCTGAGGCTGATCTTTCGGTGCTAGGCCGGCGTGGCCGCGTGATGCGCCCCATTCCCACCCCTCTACAGTGCGCGTGAACCAACAACGTCGTGTTGCCTGCCTCGCATCCGCCGATGCGCATGCACTCCGTGCCACGCACGGCCGCGCGCGCGCGGCACCGTGCTCACCACCTCGATCACCTGCAGGGGGGATGCCATCAGCTAGCTTTGATAAAATTTTGTACAAAATGTCGACGATTCGTATGGATGAATGAATTAGAGTCTTTTTTTTCTAATCTTCAGCATAAATAAAGACGGGGTAATCTTTTGAAAAAGAGATTTACTTTCTAAAAAGTAAAAAAAAGTACATGTGGAAATATCCAAATTACAAATAAAATAATTAAAGTAAATGATATGTTTTACCTTAAAATGGATATATTTGTATCTTTTTCTTTTTGTTATTTCTAACTCATATTTATGATATAATAAAAAACGACAACAGCTATATCAAAAATTGGTTCACATAGGGAAGTGCATGTTGATTTGCGTAGAAGTGCGTATTTTAGTTTACGGAAGAGTGCTCGGTACGTAGAAAAACAAAAGGAGTTATTATGTTCAGGCTAGTTTCAACTTTCAATAATACCATTATAACTGTTACACACTGATCCTCCGTACGTACCTGTGGATTCAAGAGCGCGCGGCACCACGCGTGCTCACCACCTCGATCGATCACCTGCGGGTGGGAGATGCCATCTGCTAGCTTTCTCCGGCACGCGCCGCGCGCGCGTACGGCCGGCCTCCACCGCAGGTTTGCTCATGCATAAGGTGCCGAGTTTGACGTGTTGGCGGTGGCCGGCCGAGGTCGTCTTGGGCATAGCTAGCAGCTTAGAACAAAAGGAAAGAGAAATTGGATAGCTATTTAGCTCATCTGCACGACCTTTTTCTCCTGTTCGATCTAACTGAAGTGCTGCAAAATCGATCGAACTTAAAACAGGCTTATTCACCTGAGATTAATTAATTTAGGTGCGCAAGGGTAACGTAGAAGCAGAAACTGCTGGTCAAGAGATTTCGTCACATGCATATATGTATATATATATATATATATATATATATATATATATATATATATATATATATATATATATATATATATATATATATATATATATATAATTACTGGGACACCATGGTGCCCGGGCTCCATGATCCAAAACGGATATTTTTCCTAAGTATTTTTATGCCATACTTTTTGAAATTTCTATGATACTGAGTTTAACCAGTTTACTAACTAGTTCAAACAAGATTGAACTGAAATTCAAACTAGAGTTTCCCTTTCTGATGATAGTTTGGTTGTAGGTATGTACTGATTTTATATATAAATCAGCAAAGCATGTGATCCAAACTTGTTCAAAATCTTTGAATTCGAGTATGCTTTTTCAAAGGTATGTGTTTCATTTGAATTGTTATAGATGGGTATATGCCCTAAAACTGAAATTTTTGAAAAATATACTCAAATATGGCTTGAATTCACGCATTTGAAACCATGATGCTCGAGCACCATGGTGCTCCATTTCGGCTTCCTCTATATATATATATATATATATATATAGGAAGCCTTTTCCGTACTCCCAGGAGTACATACTCCCACCTCTAATATACCACTTAAATGAACGTTTTATACTTCTTTATCACTTTCGGTATACTTCAATAATAATTCTACGATACTCCAATGCGACATGGTTGAAAAAATTTCATCAGAGCCTTTATTTTTTTGCTACATACCCTTTTCCATATGTAAAAGGAATATATAAACAAATTATGCTACAAAGGGTGGACTTTAATGAAATTTTTCATAGAACTCACTTTGGGGTATCTTATAATCAGTATTAGAGTATACTCATTGCGTTCGTCTCATTGCCTGCATATGCATCAAAAGCTTGTTCGAGCAGAGGCGCACTAGCTATAGCTAGCTAGCTGTACGTTGTGGTTGTAGAGAATTGGAAGATTAGAACCATCACTGCACTTGTCAACAGAGGGCAGGGGTGGCTTTTTAAATATAGCTGGGCAAAGTCAGAATTGGAAGGTTACGATAAAGGTAATTGACAACTATACATGCTATACAAAATGTCGACGATTCGTATGGATGAATGAATTAGAGTCTTTTTTTCTAATCTGCAGCATAAATAAAGACGGGTAATCTTTTGAAAAAGAGATTTACTTTCTAAAAAGTAAAAAGAAAGTACATGTCGAAATATCCAAATTACAAATAAAATAATTAAAGTAAATGATATGTTTTACCTTAAAATGGATATATTTGTATCTTTTTCTTTTTGTTATTTCTAACTCATATTTATGATATAATAAAATACGACAACAGCTATATCAAAAATTGGTTCACATAGGAAAGTGCATGTTGATTTGCGTAGAAGTGCGTATTTTAGTTTACGGAAGAGTGCACGTAGAATAACAAAAAGAGTTATTCATGTTCAAGCAAGTTTCAATAATACCGTTATAACTGTTACACACCCGCAAGGTTGGGTTGTTATCTGATCCTGGTACATACTTGTGGATTCAAGAGCACGCGGCACCGTACGCGTGCTCACCACCTCGATCACCTGCAGGTAGGATGCCATCTGCTAGCTTTCTCCGGCACGCGCCGCGCGCACGTACGGCCGGCCTCCACCGCCGGTTTGTTCATGCCGATCGATCGAGGTCGTCGGCCGGTGCATGCATGCATGCATAAGGTGCCGAGTTTGACGTGTTGGCGGTGGCCGGCCGAGGTCGTCTAGGGCGCCCTAGCTAGCAGCTTAGAACAAAAGGAAAGAGAAATGATAGCTATTTAGCTCATCTGCACGCCATTTTTCGCCTGTTCGATCTAACTGAAGTGCTACAAAATCGATCGAACTTAAAACAGGCTTACTCACCTGAGATTAATTAATTTAGCCGCGCAAGGGTAACGTACAAGCAGAAACTGCTGGTCCAAGAGATTTCGTCACATGCATTAGATCGCGGGCATGTGCTATGCACCATATAGCTACACTATATATATACACACACACAATCATGCAAAGTATAAAATTGTGATTAGTTATATATGTTATATTTCGCAGAAAGCTAGAAGATTAATCTTATCTCCAATACCTGGGGTAGTTTCTTCGGCATTTTCGTCGCGTGATAGCTTAGCCCCTAATCAATATTAAGAGACGGATTGTAACGGCTGGTATTGCAGACTCATTGCGTTCGTCTCATTGCCTGCACATGAATCAAAAGCTTTTTCGAGCAGAGGCGCACTAGCTATAGCTAGCTAGCTGTACGTTGTGGAGAACATGTTAACAAGGTCGATCGGGCTTGATTGATTACGTAATGAGGACATGAGTGGCCATATATGAACAGGTTTTGCTCTCTCTATTTTTATGTAACGACGCATCACAAATGAACGAAAAAAAATTAGTATTGTTAGGTCATAATAAGCATTGCAATATATGATTTTTTACCATCCTTACCTCCCAAGATGGTGAAAAGTCTCTTATATATGAATAGTGCTTCTATATATACGTCATCCTTTTAATATAAGTTATACAGATCTTAAAGAAAGCGAAGGAGTAATTTATCATCATCTATCTTTCATTTATACTTTAATATTATGTAAATTTTAAATAGTGATATATAGAATCACCACTGGAATGCATATATATATATATATATATATATATATATATATAGAAGCTAAGGGGTAAGTGATCTGCGCAGTATCAGCCGCCATGCATGCTAATGGCTCTCTCCCAAACTTTACTTTTGTCTTTCACCTCTCTTTCACCTGATCAAAGTTGGTCAGAAACGAATGTCCAATAAAATGATCGGGCTGCTGAGCGCTGGCTGCAGGCCTAGTTAAAGATTATACATAACAAAGAAACTTCTTCATGATCAAGCCATGACAGTAACGGCCGGCCGTCTTTCCGTACGTACATAGAGCAGGCTATGAAAAACCAGGTCACACACACATGTCGATGAGTTTCAGCTTGCCCGCTACGCGTGTTTATGTTCCTCACTCGTTCATTTTGAAGGTTGGGATAAGTCATCCTGATCCAGTTTTATGTGTTTTTTTTAGAGTTTGATGAGTTAACTTATTTCACAGTCGGGGTAAAATTAAGAACAAAAACTAGTATATCATCATCATGCATGTGTTGTGCTTTATATATATACATGCACATTCAATTCCCATTGCTCCTATTGATGAAGTGCCATAGCAGTGAACTAGTGATCACAGGTAAAGAAAAACGAAGACCGAGGCCGGCTAATTAAAAAGGTCATTGCACAGATAATAACACTCACAGATCACAAACCATGCATGCACGCATTGACTTACCATACGCGAACTTATTTAACATGCAGAACAACACGAATGTGTCAAAGTTGATCGACAGCATGCATACATATACACAGGGGAAGGAGACGTATGTGCAGATTCTTAACAAGCTAGTGACCGCCGCCGGGACAAACGCCGCCGCCGCCCGGGCCATAGTTGGTGCAACTCGAGGCCGAGGAACCCCTCTTCAACAAGCCGCCGCCGCCGCCGGCCGGCGGCGGAGGCAGACTTGCAGTAGTTTTTGCCTCGCCTGCAGGGCCACTAGGCAGCGGCCCGGGCGCGTCCGCCGCCTGGAGAGGGCAGACATGGAATGCAGACGCCACCAAGAGCACCACCACCAGCGTTCCTGCCGCCGCCGCACGCTGGCCTTTCTTGATCCCTACTGCCATAGCTAGCTAGCTAGTGAGATTAACAAGCTACACGTATGCAATTAATCTAGAATCTAGATGGCTTTCTACCTGTGTCTGTGTGGGATCTATTGGCTATTGGCTGTGGGAGTTGAAGAACTAAGAGGTCTATTGGCTACTGGAATAGCTAGCTAGGTGTATGCACGTATATATATAGCGAATTAGGCAATGAGAAGATAATTAAGAAGTTAAACAGCATGATTTCCCCTAGAAAAAGTATATGCGTAACAAAGCCATGCGCACTAGTAGCGGTCAGTATGGTTGAAAGCACATGAAGGAAACATAAATAAAGACAGGGGTTAATCTTTGAAAAAGAATTTTATTTTCTAAAAAGTAAAAAAAGTACATGTGGAAAAATCCAAAATCCAAAAAAAATTAAGTAAAGATATGTTTAATATTACCCTAAACTGGATATCTTTGTATTTTTTTTGGCTATTTCTAACTCATATTTATGATATAATAAAATATGATAAAAGCTATACCAAAAATTGGTTAACGTAGGAAAGTGTATATTGGTTTTGCGTAGGAACGTGTGTTTTAATTTATGAAAGAGTGCACGTGAATAAAAAAAAAAGTTATTCGTGTCCAACCTAGTTTCAACATTATGTAACTGTTACACACCCGCAAGGTTGATTGGTTTTCTGATCCTCGGTACGTACTTGTGGATTCAAGAGCGCGCGGCACTGTGCTCACCACCTCGATCACCCGCAAGTGGGATGCCATTTGCTAGCTTTCTCCGGCACGCGCCGCGCGCACGTACGGTCGGTCTCCACCGCCGGTTTGCTCATGCCGATCGATCGAGGTCGTCGGCCGGCGCATGCATGAATAAGGTGACGAGTTTAACGATTTGGTGGTGGCCGGCCGAGGTCGTCTAGGGCCTAGCTAGCAGCTTAGAACAAAAGGAAAGAGAAATGGAGAGTTATTTAGCTCATCTGAACGCCCTTTTTTCTTCCGTTCGATCTAACTGAAGTGCTGCAAAATCGATCGAAATTAAAACAGGCTTGTTCACCTGATATTAATTAATTTAGCCGCGCAAGCGTAACGTACAAGCAGAACCTGCAGGTTCAAGAGTTCGTCACATGCATAGATCGCGTGCATGTTCTATGCACCATATAACTTCACTATATATGTAACATGGCAACATATCTAGTGAAAACCACTATTATCATAAAAACTCTGTGAAATTCACGTGTACAAGTTTTGAAAAATTCTTAAAAAATCATCATACGTAGGGAAGATAAGCTTCTACAACTCTGCAAAATTTGAAGACTAAACTCAATCGCATTTGAAAGATATGAAAAAGACAAACAGCAAAATAAATAGTGCTAAATAGTGAAAATCACTATTGGGATTGAATTTGTCTTTTTCAAATCCGATTTTTCATATTTGTCACACTACCAGGCTTCGCACCATTATCCGGCTAGTACTCGTGGCTTGCTGGCTGTGTGGCTTTGCTCTTAGCTCGTTGGTCTCGGTGGATTTGGGGAGACGGTTGGGGTTAGGGTGTTGACTGAAGGATGGTTTCTATCCTCCATTCTTTTTAATTGGGCTGAGTTACTTTTTTCACTGTACGAGATATTTTGGTACTATTCACATATAGCTAGTTACTCGATTATGAGCAGGTTTATATTTACTGGATGATAAAATCCTGGTTAGCGAGAGGTGCCGGTCAGTCCCAGACGGTCTGGCATCTCGATGAGCATTCCCTAATTGCATTTCGGTCTGACAGTAATTTAATTTATCTCCTAGTTTATTATTTATCTATATCTTGTTTAGAATTTGTTGTGCTTATTGGTTGCAGGTGGTCAACGTGTCAGAGGTCTTCCGAAGATTGCTGTAGTTGGAGGTCACTTGTACATATTTTCTTATATTTTATTTGTTGTACTTAATTAAATTGTACATGATTCCGACGTACAAAATTTTGTTTTCATGTGTTGTATTGTTGTATCAATAAAATGATATTTTACTTTTATCATAGGCTTCAGTTAATTACGTGATTGTTTTGTTTATGTGTCTTGTTTAATTTGCTAGACTTTTAAGTTGTTTCACAATATAAATTTTACTCCCTCCGATCACAAATAGTTGTCGGCTTGGGATGCATGCAATCAAACTTTTAAAACTTTAGCTATCAATATCTTTTTAAATATTTAGATTGGATGTATGAAAATCGTATGTGTAGATTCGTCTCAAAATGTACTTTCGTAATATTATAATTTTATTAGATTTTTTAAATATATTACAATAGAAATTAGTGGTTAAAGTTGGGTTTTGGGACCGGCCGGAGAGAGTAGTACCTTTGGTAAGAAATGTCCCTTATTTTACGTAAGAGAGCTAGCGCTTAACTTTAATAAGGGAAACCTCACGCTCATTATAAAGACGGGGTATAGCTGGGCCAAACGTTCCTGGCCGTTAACATACAGCACACAAATGAAAAAATAAGATACTTTTTACAAGGTTCTTGCAAGCATATGGCCAAAGAGGGTCGATTTTCTGCACGAACAGAGAAGCCTTAGCCGCGACGCAATTGACCAGAGGATCATGATGTTTTTATCAGCTACGTGCTGTCCAGCATCAACAATGTATACGGCTGTTTAGTGATGAGCCGTGGACACGAATATATGCAGGTTTTAAGCAAAGCTTCCCTCGCTTTCAAACTCTGCAAGAAAAGTAAGAGGCAGAACACACAAAAAATGTAAAAAAGGATGCAATACACCAAGTTTGGTGGTCTTCAAATTAACATGGAGGCAGCAAAAGGCTTGGATAATAGCTGCAGCCCCTCGTTTGTGCAGCAAACTCTCTTCAAAAGCTACCACCAATTTACTGTCAAATGTACTATAATTGACTAGTTACGTTTTTAAATTTTACTACCAAACTTCGCAATGACACATTATGACCATGTAATAGCAGCAATACGAAACAGATCAAATTTACTACCAAATACGTTCCAATTTACTAGACATGTTGCTAGATTGTACTGTATAGGAGTTGACTAAGAGATCTATTGGCTAGTCATTGAGGGCACGTGTGAGTGTGTGTGTATATATATATATATAGTATAATTACTTGGGACACCATGGTGTCTAGGCACTATGATCTAAAAAGGATATTTTTCTTATATATTTTAATGCGAATTTTTTTGAAATTTTTGGGATGCTGAGTTTAACCAATTTACTAACTAGTTCAAACAAGTTTGAACTAAAATTCAAACTATAGTTTCTCTTTTTGATGATAGTTTGGTTGTAGCTATGAGCTGATTTTATATATATATCAACAAAGCATGTGACCCAAACTCGTTCAAAATCTTTGAATTCTAGTATATTTTTTCAAAGGTATGTGTTTCATTTGAATTGTTATAGATAGATATATACCTTAAAACTGAAATTTTTGAAAATTATACTCGAATATGGCTTGAATTTGCGTATTTAAAATCATGGTGCCCAGGCACCATACGATGCCTCATTTCGGTTTCATATATATATATATATATATATATATATATATATATATATATCTCGAATTAGGGCGTGATCTTCCCCAGAAAAAGAATATGCGTAACAAAAACATGCGCACTAGTAGCTAGCGGTCCGTATTAGCGCACGAGAGCCATGCATGCGCACTAGTAGCGATCAGTATATGATCAAGCGCATGCAGGATGCATGTGCAACCCACATTTAGGATGCATGTGCAACCCACATTTGCGAGACACTGAACAAGTACAACGAAAGGCCAAAAGAATATCTCACCTAACACATCCATGCATGTCTCTTGGAAAGCTACCTAGCAGACATATTAGGCTAAACAAAGTTATATATGTATATGCGTTCGATCGATGCCAACTTGTCCATCATAATATATAATCTGAGCATACACTCACGCTCACATTGTCGAAGGTCCAAACTCAAAATTATTAGGCAGAAGCTAAACTTCGTGAACCCTCTAATTAACTGGTGCAGTTAGTATCGATCGATGGCGAGCAGACAATGCAATGCGTTTCAACACGCTTAGCAAAATGTGCTCGCTTTGCAATCGGACCATGGCAATCCTGTTCGTAGCTAGCTAGCTAGAGCCGCTTGCAAATTATACTGTCTGATCTACTCTCTAACCTATCTCTCTTCTTTTTCTTCCGTACATGTTTGTGTACTTTATGCATGTAACTAGTGTTAAATATCGTTGGTTCATTAAATATGGAGGGATAGATTACTGTGGGCCTTGAAATCTTTCTCCCACCTAAACTTAATTAATACACCAATGAACATTGAGATTGTGAGATACTCTTATCGTTCCAAAAGCAAAACAGATCACATGCATGGTTAATTAGAATACGTAGTTTAACGAATCTGTAGTTTGACGTTCTTGCAAGCCAACTTTAGTTGTTGCTTCAGCTTGTAATCAACACCTCTGGCCGGGAATTCCAAATGCCCTATTTGGTTTTGCCTCCAGATCAATGCATATAACCCACAATTAAACTTAAGTTAGCACATCTCAAGCGAACTATATATACAAATAAAATTTATGGCACCTTCCTTTGTTCCATTTCCAAACTCCGTTTATATATGCATATGCATGTATGTTTGAAGTTCGAACATGGGTACAGTCGCGTCGTCGCTTTGTGTGTATCGTATCGATCAGGTATCGTATCTAGTCGTAACCAGCTCGAGTGGACCTGTGACCACCTTATTTTGAGACTTGTTTACTATCATTGATGATATCAAAATTTTTATTAAGATGATACTAAGAGTTACCAAAAATTTAAAGGGTAAATATACTAACTTTTTATACCTTTTGTTACTATCTTAATATAAATGTTAGTACCTTTAATAAGAAATGTCCCTTATTTTAGGTGAGAGAGCTGGCGCTTAACTTTAGTAAGGGAAGAAACCTCTCGCTCATTATAACAGGTATCTGCCCTGCGGCAGTGTGTCTCAGCCTTGCAACGAAGAGCCATACGATTTTTGCATGGACCTCAAAAATAAACTACACTCGCTCAGCGTCAGCGTGTGCGCTCTCTCTTCCATAAGCATCGGCCGACCGGAGTTCACGGCTTTCTGTGTTTGGCATATAGTGGCAAACGACAACGAGACTTAAAAGTCGCGTACGATCATTCTTCGTCTAATTAGAGATCGGTAGTGGTCTATTCTTCTTTAGAATATCTGATTCGTTTGATCTAATATGAACAGCTGAGATAGAAGAGGATTTAATCCGATAGTCCCACTTCTTCCTCTCGTCTTCTCACATACACGCAATCCGAACCGTTCCAGTCATAATGTCATTCATCTCAAACCATTTTGACCCCGCAACACCTCTCCTTCCCTCATCCGGCACGCTCAACTCTCCCTCTCAAATCTCTTCGAAAGAACAAATATTTCCTACTATTAAAACATAATTAGAGTTAGTGCTCTTTGCAAATATTTTTTTTTTGTTGCAAATTAAATTTCTGATGTAACGTACGGACACATAACTAGTTATGATTTGGAATGAAAGAAGAGACACATAACTAGTTATGATTTGGAATGAAAGAAGAGGGTGGGCATGGCTGCATTCCTCCAAGAACATCCAAATATTCTGCAGAACAGACTTGCGATGCAGAACAGACTTGCGATTGCAGACTGATTTTTCCTTGCTAATTGCTAGCGCATGAATCTTAGGAAGCTAGAAAAGCTGTTTTTAAACTTTTAAAAAAATAAAATCATTTAATAAATAGCTTATTTCCTTCAGTAATAAACTATAAAAACAGATACAACCTAGTTTTAACTTTTGTTAATTATATATGACTTTTGGATTTTGTTAGCAATATAAAAGCCGCTGCCTTTAAGCTCGCAAACAGGGCCTAAGTCTCACGGATGCTGCCGTCACAAGCGCACTTCGTTTCGGACGGCCAGGCTGTGGCAAATTGAAGGAATAAGGTAATGCATAAAAAGTATGAATAAACACTGCAGTAGTACACCTGTTTGGATAAAGAAACGGAATTGGATCATCAAGGCACATGAAATTCAGGTACTACTCATGTTCGATGTCACTAAAAAAACTCCAGAACAGGATTTTTGCAAGCAGTAGCTTACGCTGTATTATGCGAGTAGAAAAGGTAGAAAAAACTGATATACACGAGCTTGCAGATAACAGTGCTCTGCTTTGTTTGATCAAAAGATTGAAGTAGGCAACATTGTAATCCCATGATGCTTATGCTGTTCTACGTTCTGCCAATACCTACTCCCATTACCCTCTACATGATACTACTAACTGGTTTGCAGTCCACATGATCGAAGGATTAGTCGTCCTCAGGATCGAAATCCCTAACCTTAACATCAGCGTCTTCCCCATACTGGATGCAGTTGTCGATGCATGACAGCACATATTGAATGCTGGAAAAACAAGGACGGTTAGGGATACGAAACGAGAACAAAGCAGTTTAAAAATAATGCCAAAATATGTGAAGATTGGAGACAAATTGATCCATACATGCCATAGAAATGCATTGGAAATTTTAAAAGTCAGCATGGAACAGTAGTGCATTTCAAACTTGCTGATAAATATTTTCATTGTAGTGTTTTATATCAAACTCACCCCTCTATAAGCACCTTTAGAATTTGCGAGGCAGGACCAGTATACCAATGGAATCAAACATGATTTCATCACAGCAAAAGAATGAACAACAGCGTCAGAATACTAGCGTCAAGTGTGCTATTTACACCACCAGAAATTTTGATGTAGCAATATGAAAAGAGAGCAACTAGCACAGTATACCGTCGGGAGGCCAACCCGACGGTATAGCCTCCACCAGCAGCTACCCTGCTTTCCCTCTCCTCCACCAGCACTTCCTCTCCCTCCTCCGCCGCACCCCCTCCCCGCCTTCTTCCTCGGTGCTGGCTGCAGTTCCGCGCCCCTCCACCCACCTCCCTCAGCTCTCTCCTCCCCCAACCGGCAGACGGCAATGACCTCGCCGCCTCGCCTCGCCGCCACCATCTCCCCCCTCCTCCGCCCCACCCAAACTAATATTCGGTGTGCCACCATCTCGTTGTGCCTCCTCCACTGCCGCCCACCACGGACCACCACCTCGGCGGCCTCCCTCTACATCTGAGGGGCGTGGTGAACCCAGCAGTGGTGGCAGCACCACCGCTCCTCTTGTCGTAGCTCGAGAAGATAAGGGCGAGAGAGCTAGAGTGCTGGAGCACGGGGCATACCGTCAGGGCTGGAGCTAGAGTTCGAGAAGACAGGGAAGTGACGCAGTGCTACAAAGTAGGTATACTGTCGGAACGGTATACCGTTTTGTAATTTTTTTCATATGGAAATGTGTCTTCCAGATAAATATCATATATGAAAGCTGCATTTATATGGAATTATGCATACTAGTAAACTAGCATGTCTAGGGATCAGAAATTCAAGTGATAAAAGGCTCCGTCAATCACTCAAATCTAAAACAGTTTCTATCAATAAACAAAGAATAGTAAAACATAAGCATGTAAATAGGCATGAGTTGACATTTGAAAACTAACAAGGACTGATATTCTAACAAAACAAAACCAGTATTACCTGCTCTCCTTTCTCAAGTCAAGTGGTATGAAATTCACCATGCTGTAATCATCAACCTGCATGACAGTACTGACATCAATATTGCAGGCTGAGTACACCATATTACAGCAAACTACCTTACCAAAAGAGGATACTAGCAAAAGCAAAGGGAAAAGATGGAACATGGGATGGGAGCAAAACAAGTAGACCCAAATATTCAAAATGTTCATATAAGCGTGTCAAGATGAATGTATCTGTCTCCTTGTACAACTCCATTTCAATGTATCTGAGCTTCCAGACAAGTGCCAAGAAAACTAAACCAAATAGGTACATCAATATGTTTTCTAAGAAAAACATGGAATTTCCATTGCTGCGCAGATGGACTCAATAAAAGCACTTGAAAACTCGGATCACAAACTGAAATGCTCTCTATTCAAGGTGAAAAGAATTCTGCATGTGGAAATCCCTGACAATCTACATTGTTTTCACAAAACCCCAAATATTCTCAGACAACGGTGTTTGCACCAACCAGAGCTATTTACAAGTTTGATCTACTCCATAGTCCTCACCACAGCCAAACATTGGTGTTGGTTGTCTCCTTTAATATAAATCAGCACATGCTCAAATGATAGAATTAGTGATTCCCATTTCCCAGTCGTGACTTTAAATAAAGCAAAGACGATTTGCCTATGGTTCATTGCATCACAAAAGTAGTGCATCAAAGAACTAGAAAAATAAATGTCTAAGCAAGTTAAGTTTGTTTTATAGTACAAAACGGCAAGTGTCTTGTCAAACCATAAGCACCGAACAAGATGATATTCCTCATGACATTAAACGAAAATTAGAATTAAGCTATATTATGTCAAAGCAAATCTTAATTATGCAGACAAATAGACAATTTGCATCAGAAGGAAAGCAGTTCAATCTAGAGTTACAAGTCTAGCATTTAGGGGTTTATGACATTGCTAAGGCACTGCTCACCACAATATTTTGACAATTACAGGGTTTCATAAAGGATGACATTATACAGAATTTACATGTTCATAGCAAGCATACCAGTTCAGCTAAAGATTTGTTTAACTTGACAAACCGAGGTGCCATCTGTTGATTAAGCTGTGACAGAAGAACCTGCGCCTCTGGGTTCAGATACCTAGAAATATCAAAATATTAATACACAAAAAACCAATTTAAATCCTTACAATTAAGTAAAGGAGAAAATAAAGAAAACATACTCTTCTACATCTTTTTTGTTGGAGACCAGGTCCATTTTTGAAAGGATGTTGATATGAGGAAGTTCAAGCTGAATCATGGCAGAAAGAGAAGCCATGCAACCACTGATGTATTTTGTTACATCACTGATGAACTGAACCAAGAGAAACAAAACTGAAGTCAGTCTTGGGATTGAGTTCAGTACTTTTTTTCTGCAGAAAATCCTATTATTGACTCAAACCTGTGAATCAAGAAGGTACACAGCACAAACATTAAAATTTTTCCGTTTCAGATGTTCGACAAAGTTGCGCAGAACTGGAACATGAGTGAAGAGTTCAATCTGGCCTGGAAAAATAAGATGCGGAACCTTGTTAGCTGATTTCAGCTAATTTGAAATCAAAATATCTCAGCTTTTCCGTATAATAACAAAAAGGAAAAAAAAAGAGGGAAAAGCACAACAGAACCACACTAGAGATAGATCAAGATGGTACCTTGTACACGCTTAGTGCACAAGTATAATACACTAGGTATAGAGAGACAGATTAATTGGAGGTTTTGTAAAGCCTGTGTCGGTGGTAAGGCTAGTAGGTGAGATGAAACTGTGAAACCCACAAAATGCAGTTAAAGAATGAAGACATGAATTGAGAATATTACCAGGGCAATCGAACACAAGATAGTCATCATCCAAATAGTTCTCTAATTGTTCATCCAACCAATCATCCAAACTGTCTTCAAGGTGCCTAAGGCTTTCTTAAGGAAATAACAACTGACAGCATGAAATCCTAATGTAATAAACTATATGCCCAATCCAAAACATTAACATCCTCTTCAAATTACATAATCACGATGGATAGGTTGGATCCTCGATTACAAATATAGCTGTCGAGCGTGATTTGACTACAAACAAAAGAAGAGTTAGCATGAACCATGCAAATTGTAACTGATGTAAATTAACTAATATAGTAACTAATCTAATTCACAGAACGGCATCCAATTCAAAGTGTAGAAAAAATGGAAGGTAGCATCTATGCACGTATCTTCAACAAATGGAGCAGCAAATTGAAAAAACACTATTTGCTCTTGGAACATCTATATATAACTATTGTTGGTGTCTTGGTGAAAACAAAGAAGAAGATGGTTTAATCCTAGAAGTAATGAAGTATATGTGCAACCATCATCAGCTTATTTGCAAAGATGTACTACAAGACCAATTTCTGCCCAACAGCCTGATGTTGCATATCCAACACATTTATAAGTTTCAAAATGTAACAGAAACACATTGCAAATAATGTGCCATAAGGTGTTAGTCAAGAACTAAATAGCTTGGAAGGCAACAATTAATAATAAATAAGGATAACTTTCAAACAACAGGATACTCCATGCAATAGATAAGGCCACCATTTGGCCCCATCCCAAGCTCCTCCATAACATCATCCAACGAAATGAGCTCTCTAATATCTACAAACATACCAAACGAAGCTGAGTAAGAGCCACATTTAAATGTGTGCATAAGAGGTATAAGAACGTTCTTACCCGTAGCTACAGGATAGCTGAAGTTCTCTGCAGCTGGATCGAGATTGACCATATGAATCGTCCTGCCCAGCGTCTCGCAATGTTGATACAAACTGGAGCAATAGGTCGACTGCACAGCATCAATAACCGATTAATGCAAGCCATTCTCAGCTTCTCCTTAATCAAATTCTAAGCCTCCGTGCAATCTTCTTTCTTTAGTAAGCAAATTTGCAATACATGTTTGTAAATTATCTTACATGCATATGTATAGCCACCCCGCGGATCACTAAACTAAATTAAACCCTAGAAATAAATCAGAGGAGCAGACTATTCCGTTTTAAATAACCTCAAATAGGAACTAAATCCACCAAAATAGCACAAAACTATGTCCGATCGAAACTATCAGGAGTTCAAACGCAGCAGCAGAAGCAGCCGCAGAACCCTAATTGACCGGAGCGACGAACCAATTCGCCCCGAATCCTAATCAGCGCTGGAGATTGAACCAACTGCCTCACCAATGACAACAACCCCTCCAAAAAAAGCACAGAGTGAAGCGGTCGGGGAGTTGGGGACCGTCACCTTGCCGCTCCCAGCGGGGCCGATGACGAGCTGCGCGTAGCCCATGGCGTCACGAGGCAACCAAGAGATTGGGGAAGAGTTTTTAGTAGGGTTTAGAGAGGGGGGAGGCGGATTTGCGTTAGAGAGAGGAAGAGGGATCAGAAAGCGGAGGAGAAGGCGGCTGCGAGGTAGGCGGCGCACCAGAAGACGGCAGCGAGGAGGGGCCCGATTAGGTGGACACTGGACACTGCCATCGGCGGCTCGCTCACCGATCGGCGTGGTCGCTTTATGCCGAGGTTTCTAGAATTTTTTTTAAAATAATTTATTTTTTTATTTAAATTGTAAAAATATACCGATATCAAAATATTGTAAAAATATACCACTGTCACCTGTTAGAACATGAAAGATAAATGTCGTCCGTTCAACGGGCGACAGAGGCTCATGTCGCTCGATGAACGGGCCACGTTGCCGCCACGTAAGCCGGCAACGGTTGAATTCCTTGTGTCGCCCTACCACAGGGTGATAGGTAATAAATCGACCGTTAGTTGGGCGACAGAGGCCCGCACGGGTCTCTGTCGCCCAACCAAAGGGTGACAGAAGCGGCTATTTAAATCGCGTCACGCGACTGTAGCAGCTCGAGCCTTCATTTCAGCCGGCCGAGTCAGAGAAAAGAAAAGAGAGGGGAGGGAGAGGAGAGAAAAAAAGAAGGGGTGCTGCCCGAGATTTGTGTAGGCAAAATTTTTTTGTGTAGCAATAAACCAAGATAGGATAGAAAAAAATTTAGATCTAATTAAATGTAGAGGTTACAGATAGATCTAGTTAATTCTAGTTATATTTTTAGTAAATTAGTTAGTTTGTAGAAATTTTAGATCCAGTTAAATTTAGAGGTGACGGTTAGATCTAGTTAAAACTAGTTTTATTTTTAGTAATTTAGTTAGTTCGTAGAAATATATGTATGTAGATGTTTTTGGAAATAGTAATATAGTATTACTTGAGATCATTCAGAGTATCTAGTTATGTTCCATGATAATATACATACTAATTGAACAATCTGGAAATTTTTACGGGCATAATAGTTTTTGCATCAGTAATGGGCACACTTGGTTTCTAAGTACTGATATTTTTAGGTGTGTAGATGTTTTTTAGAAATAGAAGTAGAGAGATGTATATTTTTAGGAATGTAGATAGATATAGATTTGTCGAAGTGTAGATATAGATAGATCTAGTTTTTTTTAGCAAATAGATATAGTATTTTTTATGTAGAGTAATTAATTCGTGGGTTGTTGAATCGGTTCACAGATATGTCAGAACGAGTTCCATTTATAATCTTTTATGGAGAAGGGGTTATCATGTATGGTTCAGAGGGTGCAGATCTGAGTAACTTTCAGTATATGGACAGAAGTTTAAGTAGGGTCGAAGAGCGTATATTTGCTTCTGTGTTAAATTAGTTGTATTATACTTTTCGGATGGAACCAAAGAAGTGCCAGCTAAAATTATTTTGCCTTTGCACTATGCGAGATGATCCTGTTTATTGGGAGTTAGTTGAGGTGAAGGGAACTGCATCTTAGAGGTCATATGTGAGGGGGGCGGAGCAATGTGGATGGTATCGGGTGCTTTTAGTGCAAGCATATGAAAGGGTTGTTGGTCCGCAGTAGCAGCTGGACGTCGGTGAGTGTAGTGAGCCTCAAAAAGAGTTCAGTTATGGTGACACTGAAATTAAGGAATCTAGCCGTGAGCAGAAGTTCAGAAATGCAATGAGGACATCATTTACCATAGTGGTGAGCAAGTGAAGATTGGAGAGGATGATGGAAATATTGGGCAAGAAGTGCAGGGGAAAGTAGACAAAGGTGAGAAAATTGAGGAAGTAATAGCACGGATGGAAGAGGAAGACCGTGAATATACGAGAACAGAAGAGGAAGACGACGATGACTCGGATGAGGAAGATGAAGGTGCTGAGCTGCTTGTGCCAGCAGATTGGAGCACGCATCAATTTAGTAACCTGGTTGTTAATAAAAGCAATGATACACCTTGGCAATATAATGACAATGAGGTTAGGTCTAACAGTATTTACCCAACAAAAGAAGTAGTGCAAGATGTTGTGAAAAATTGGGCCTTATCACTAAGAAGAACTTTCAGGGTTAAGAAGTCCACCCCAACCTGCTACGACGTGGTGTGCGAGATGCAAGGGTGTCCCTAGAGAGTGCACGTGTACAAGCCCAAATGGGGCACCCACTGGCTATGTTCGAAGGTTGAACATCATAATTGTATGACTGAGAAACCCTGATGGCTCACAGGAACCTATCATCCGGGTATATCGCGAATATCATGTACCCGGAGATAATTGAAAACATCAATTTTGAGCCCCGTGCTATTATCTGAGCAATCGAGAACAGATATCAGTACACAATTAGCTACAAGAAGGCATGGAGGGCGAAGCAGAAGACCTTGAAAATGAGATTTGGAAAATTTGAAGACTCCTACCATAATCTGCCGGCACTGCTCAGTTGCATTCAGGGAAGAAATCATTTTACTTATTATGGTTATCAGGACCGTCAAGGAAGTGGCCGACCAAGAGGCATCTAAGAGAGCTTTCTTCGCATTCGGAGCTTGCATTAAGGCGTTTTATCACTGTCGTCCATTGTTGTGTGTGGATGGCACATTCTTGATCGGGAAATACAAAGGGCAAATAATGACAGCTGTGGGCGTTGATGCAAACAACCAGACTCTGCCTGTTGCTTTCGCTTTTATAGAAAGTGAGAACTATGTGAGTTGGCTGTGGTTCCTATGGAACTTGAAGATCGGGGTGGTGAAAACTCGTCAAGATGTGTGCGACAGGCATGTTGGTCTGCTTAGTGCTATCAAGAAGTTGCAAACATGGAAAAAGGAGCTATTTTCATGGTCTGACTTGCAGAACCGATGGTGCATGAGGCATTTGGGTGCGAACTTCTATAAGCAAGTCAAGAACAAGGAACTTGTTCAAGAGACTATGCAAGAAGAACCAAGAGAGTAAGTTCCGTACTATATGGAAGAATCTTGATGAGCTAACAAGAAAACACAAAGAGGAGCAGACGAACAAGACTACTAGCTGTGAAATACAGGAGCAGGCAGAGCCTCTATTCCCTCTGCCAACAGAAGATGAGGCGACGAATCGTTGTCGAAGGCAAAGGCCAATCAAATGTTTCTCGGACTGGATAAAGTATGAGCCGAAAGAGAAGTGGTCATTATTACATGACACACATGGTGCTAAATACGGTGTCATGAAGACCAACTTGGTGAAGGTGTACAACCGGGTTATGAGAGGGATGAGGTGTCTCCCGTTGGTAGGAATTGTTGAGGGAGTGCTGCGGGGTACAAGCAAGTACTTTGTGGATAGGCATCAAGTTGCCGAAGTAGTAATGAGAGATGAGAATCTATTGTACTCAAGCATGATCACTAAATACATAGATGAGAAGAGTAAGAAGGCGGCCAAGCATAGAGCTCTCAAAGTAGGTGCACGAACACTGCGCTTCGAGGTGATATGCAGGGATAAAGGACGGCGTGGAACAAACCAGAAGGTTATCACCCAAGAGTGCATCTTGCAGGCTTACTGCAAATGCTCGTGTAACAAACCCTACCTTTTGCATAGGCCATGTTCTCATGTGATAGCCGCATGTGCCTTATTTGGGATGCGACTCGGTACATATCTATCTGAATATTTTACAAAGGAAAAGGTGATGGCAACTTGGAGCGAGGAGCTTTTTGGTTATGGTGTTGTCAGTTCTTTCACCACAACTCCTAGTATCAGCGAAAGGTTCTGGTCCCTGATTTTGGTTCAAGATCATACAAAGGAGGGCGTCGCAAGACAAGGCATATCAGAAATGACATGGATGAGTCCGAAGCTGATAAACGTGTGAATAAATATTCGTTGTGCAAGCGAACAGGACACACGTTCAAGAACTGCCAACCACAAAACGAAGAGGATGAAGGAGGAGATGGCAACCCGATGGTGGGGGAGGGATCGTCGTCTGCAAGGCGTGGTGGACGATGTCATCGTATTACCGGAGAAGCTATTTGAACTATTACATGCTATATGTCAAATTCATATTTTGTTGATGTAATGTGTGTTGTATGAACTCTGATTTTTACCTAATTGTAAGCAAGTTGTATGTCGTTGTGAGTGTTGTTGCTTCATAAATTATTATAATTTGTTTGAAATATATTGTTATGATGCTTCTGTAGTCATTTGTACACATTTGTTTCTATCTATGTATTGTTATGATGCTTGTGTAGTTTTCTGTACGCATTTGTTTCTATCTATGTATTGTTATGATGCTTGTATAGTTTTCTGTACACATTTGTTGCTACTTTGGAATTTGAAATATAACTTTCAATTTTGTAATTTGCAGGTATGTCTCACCAGGATGGAGATGACGACTGGCCCTTTGAGTTGCTAGATTCGATCATTGATCGTCGTCACCATGCCCACTTCGCCACTGCTTTTCCAGAGGAGGGACATGATCCTCTGGACCTCTGCGTACTACGACCAAGGCCACTGCTGAAGCTCTGGACGTTCGATCCTCGTTGGATCCCCAAGTAACATACTAGTCTTCAAATTTCTAAATATGCTTTATGCAGTATCATAATTTATATTAATTAATTAGTTTGGTGCTGATATTAATTTCATATTTTTGTTTCATAGGCTTCGAGCTTCGGGATTGCTGCCATTCGCCCGGATGGTGGCGGCGGCGCACGACGATGCACAGAGACGGGACGTGAGTCACCGGTTCCCATTCGACAGGTCCCTACTCACCACTCCGGTGGATCGGTGGAGGCCGGAGACGCACACCTTCCACCTACATGTCGGGGAGATGGCGATCACATTGGAGGACATTTTGTACCTCCTCGGACTCACGATCGCCGGTGACCCTGTCGTGTCCCAGGACGTCGCCGCGACGTGGCGCGCGGAGCTACTTGCGAGGTTCGAGGGTGTGGTACCAGTTGCTATGTACCGACCCTTCAGCAGCACACATGGTTTGACGCTGAGGTGGCCTCGACAGTTCGCGGTACGCAACTAACCTTGAAAGCTTAACTGTGCATATACTAGCTAAACTAACCTTTAAAGCCTAGCTGTGTAAATACTGGCTAAATTTACAGGCGGAGCACATCGTCGAGTGTAACATCCTGAAAAATGAGTAATAATAAGAAATTAAATGATATATTTTAAGAAGTTTTTATTTGTTTTTCCCTGGGTTTTTCTGAATTTTCTATGAGTTTTCTTGACTTCTTTTGATTATTGCTTATAAGGAAAATTCCTTTTTCTAATCAATCAACCATTACTTAAGTATTAAGAAAATATTTGTAAAACAAAAAATAAAAAAATTGCTGTGAAAATTCGTGGAGCTATCCATAACTCAAAATATAATTTTAAAATCATGACAAAATATTAAATGATGAAAAGAAAGGTGAATTAATGAAGCAAGACTAGCAATAGTGAAAATGTCAGAAATTAAATGATCATAATTTCGATGTGAAAATATTTATATTATATTCTCCCTAGATAGAGTCATCTGCAGTAAAAATATCAGGAGATTATCTTTAGGTTTGATATTTATAAAAATTCAAAAATTGAATAGTTAAAAATCTGGAAACTTCACTGTCAGAATTGTATTAAATAAACTGTCAAGAATATAAAGCTGAAAATTTTAAATGAGGATAATGTGCATATAATAAACTTTCTAAAAAAGTTTCTAAATTTTTGAGCAAGATATAAGTACCTCAATAAATATAAAACAGAATGCATGAATATGTGCATAGTGCACTGTCAGAATTATTGTAAATTCCTCAGGCATAAAATAGGTATGAAATTTTTATGGTAGATCCTAAGCTATCTCAGATACTCTCAGTAAATTCCTCATTAATTTAACGATTGGATAGGCAATGGATTCAGTGAATCAATTCAGCTCCAATTTCAGTTCAAACTTGAATATCTTTCGCATTTGAAATCCAAATGAGATGAAACCAATTTCTAAATTCATATAAAATCAAAAGCTTCCAGAATATGCAAAAATATTTTGAAAACCTATTTCGGAAAAATATTTTAATACAAAGATGAATAGTATATATGAAAGTAGACTAAATATGGAAACTTTGCAAACAAAGTTAAATTTATTTGGAATCAATTTTATCATAACCCTCATTCTTCTATGAACCCATTCATATAAAGATAATTGAGTAACTAGTTGTTTTATGTCTTTTCTTTTGAAGTCTAACATTATTAGTAACTATGCTATAATAACTAAATTGATAAGGAAAGAATTTTTGGTAGTTTGTTAAACATATTTCTTTCAGCATAATGGCAGAATAATGTTAGGCTAGGTAAAAATGTTGAAAAAATGATTTATGCAAATAGGATGTGATTTAGTATGAAGAGCACAATAGGTATATATATATATATATATATTTGTATGTGTTGTTTTGAGACCATGCTTGCATCTAGCAATTAGCTCATGAAAATGTAGTATGTAACTTAATGTGTTATGTCTGATAAAGTGGTAGCCAGAAGTGGTGGTAAATGTTTAATTCAAAAGCCTTTAAATATATTGCTTTGCATCTGAATCCTATTAACAACATACTATTTTATAATGTCACCATAAGACAAATCTTTCTACTTCAAATAATTTTAGCATCTAGAATTCATTAAAATAAAATGAATGATTCATATGAAGCAAGAAATACTTGATACCATTTAGACCAAAAAAAATAGTAAAAGTAAATATGAACAAAAAGAAACAGTATAACCAGATTAACTTGGATCATAATCTTACTAATGAACGCTCCTATTTTTATAAGTAAGTTTTTGGTTGGATTTTCTATCTAACTTCTTTTTTCCCTTATACTGGTTTGCTATTTATTGTATGTTATTCTTGATGGTCGACGAGTAGATTCCGACGAACCTGAATTAGCAGACGACAACCTCGCCGACGATCCGGACTTTATACCGACTACGATCAGCAAGGCAAGCACCCCCTTGATCATATTGGTCCTAATACTTCAAATATTTACTGTCAATGCTTGCAAAACTAATATGCATGCGCGTACTTATCATAAAAATGCTATGTTGGAATATTGGTAGATATACCTGATAATTTCGTGGAACTTCCTTGATAAGTATGAACATGTGAACCTTGTTAACCATAGATAAAGGGTAGTCACTACTTAATGTCACATTGGGTATACACGACTAATAATCATGCTTAGCCATGCTCATTAGCAACGAAGTTGATGATCAAAGTTGATTCTTAAAAATTTGAATGGTGGGTATGACATGATGTCAATTGTTGGTATTTTGACTAAAAACCCCAAAATAAAACTATGGTTTAGATGCGGGCAATTATTGGCAATAGCCGGTTGTGCAAAAGATGGACTTGTACGTAGTGTAGGGTGGAGCATTGCCCGTGTCGGATTAAGGACCGAGCTATGGGTTGTTTTCAAGCCAAGGAAACTGTACAACCATGAGTGCTGATATGGGGCAGCCTTAGCCTAGTAAGTTGTTTAGGTCTGGCTTTGCACATTGGTAGGCGGGAGATAGTTGAGCAATCCTTTCTAGGTTTGCTTATGAGAGGCTTCCACACTTCGTTGTGGGTAAATGCATATCGGTATAACGATGTACGGCTTGATATGGGAAGGAACCCTTATTGCAGGGATTTATTGCCTTCAACACAGGGAATTACTGCTTGTGCTACCACTTTAAATGACAGGATACACTGTCATGTTCCTTCTCCATAATAAGGATCTAACGTTATCGGGCTGGTGCAAAGTTAGGCTTAAACAATGTAACGGTTATGACATGATCATCATGCCGACACCCCAAAGGAAGAGTGTCAACTGGCCTGACAAAAGTGGTAGATCATTTCTTGTGGGTAAAGCTGTACACCTCTGCAGAGTGTAAATCTAATTAATTAGCCGCGCCTACGGTTAAAGGCACTTGGTAAAGTCATCACATTGTTAGAATTTTAATATTTCCAAAATGATTTGTTGGGAAAGTGGTGTTTTGGAATATGTATATTTCATGTCAGGGGATGATATGGGAATGGATTGAATCAGTCGGATAGACTGTGATATGATTTACGCTAAATTAATACTTGCTTATTACAATAAAATGCTCCTTTACAAACTTCAGTTGCAATCTAGTCTATACTTATGCTTTATTTTAGCAATGCAAAAATAACTGTAAAAACCTTACCATTGCTATGTCCAGCATTTACTTATAACTGCATCTGCAATACACTATAAGACTTGCTGAGTACACAATGTACCCAATCTTGCTATATATGATGTTTTATGTGAAGATATTGAATACCCTGACGACCGTTACGACAACTCTGGACTCGGGGGTTATGATGACGAACTTTTCTAGGATTTTACCTTGTCTGTTGCCTGAGGATGAATGGGCATACTACAAGAGAAATAAAGTTTCCGCTGCTGCTTTTCGAGTTTTTGGCTTGTAATGATATTGTGTAATTTCAAGACGCTTAGCATATGTAATATTATTGTGTATGGATGTGATTTCAATTTGTAATCTATGCGTGCTAGCCATTGATCATGGGACTAGTACAATATGCACAGGGAATCCATTGTTGGTATTCATTATCAAAAATGGGGGCCTTACATCGAGCCTGCGGACGAGGCGAGGGTGAGCCGCCACCTGGAGGCGTACCTGTTGTGGCTCTTTGGCTGGTGCATGTTCACGAGCTCCCATGGGGATACCGTGGACAAGCACCTTGTCCAGTTCGCGAGGGCGATTGCAAACGCACCCCTTGACGCCATGGCGCAGTACTCCTAGGGGTCGACTGTTTTGTGCGCCACTTACCGTGGGCTCTGTGATGGTGTGGACGGATCGGCGACGGGTCGATCCTCACCGGATTTTCACTGTTTGTACAGCTTTGGGCATACAAGAGGTTCCAGATCGGGCGGCCCAACATCGACCCGTAGCCTCTTGCACACGCTGGTGACGACGACGTTGACGTTCTGACCATGGGCACCATCTGGTGCCACCGACGGGTAAGATATTGCAATCACGATTGTCAAACTTTCACTTTAATATTTGTCATTACTAACGATAATGTTCTGCATTGCTTTTTCTGTCGTCGCTGCAGCCTAGGTGAGCACACAGGGCAGTGCGGCTGGGCTACCCGCAGTTCGTCACTACGTTCGACCACCTCACCGACGACCACGTACGCTGGACGCCGTACACAGAAGCGGAGGTGCAGGCACGTGTGACGGGTGGGTTGTCCACCCTATGCACACTCGACGCGGCGTACTGGCGTACACGCCGGTTCCTCCTATTCGACGTTCAGGTCGAGAGCTACGCCGTCCATCGAGTGATGAGGTAGTTCGGTCTACGATAGGAGTTCCCGGTCTTGGTCGGTCGTGAGGTCCCACACGACGCCCACACGTAAGTTCCCTGCATAGATGTTCTCTAATCATTATCGTGTAATGCCATCTAATAATGTTATATTTATTTCTTATATGCAAGCAAACTAGGAAGGGCGTGCATGAGGCCACCCATACGTATGGTGCCATGGGTCGAGGAATGGGGAGGAGCCCTGGACGACGTCTATGCTGAGGTTGCGTCGTACGACTCGCAGACGTACCAGGGGAACCGACAGTGGTACACTTCCCGTACCCGTCTGCGTTTGGTACGTGTCGACCCCGATCCTCCTAGACATGTCCCCAGGGTGAGGCACACGTATCCCGCGTATACGGATTCGGCTCTGCACAGTGTGGTACGTTTCGTCCAATCTACGATATATTTTCGTTTTGTATTTTTCAGACTAATGTGCTAGGCTAATTCGTAATGTATTTTTTAGACTGATGTGCTAGGCCAGTACTACGCGGAGTCAGGGAGCTTATTTTCTCGTCTTAACCGCGGGGTTGAGGTTACTAGAGAGGAGGTGTCCTCTTTCATCGCGAGGTTTAGGGAGAGCTCGAGACGCGTCTTCGAGTTGGCGGGATGCCGCGCGCCTCCCGATGTGGCTCCCGGCGTACCGCTTAGTGGAGGGAGGGGTGCTACAGGTACATCTTCACACGCTACAACCTCCCATGCGAGAGGCCGAGCTGCAGGACACGCTGGTCTAGCCGCTCACGTCGGAGGCGAGTACTTAATCGCACTTTTTATATTTTGCAATCAATTTTTGAATGTTATCAACAATTCTTCATTTGTTACAGGCTCGCAGGCACGGTGGTTCTCCTCTACATACTCACCTGCACCTGACGACTACGACGGGTAGTATGATGATCCAGTCCACACGGAGTATGACCTCGACGATGGTGGTGTGTCCAAATTTTTCGTTGATGTGGAAGAGCCAGGACCATCGCAGTTGCAGGGAGCACCACCACAGACGCGGCCTTCTCAGCGGAGTACGCTACACCTCCAGCTAGACCACAGAGGGTCCACCACGCCCCGACGCAGTTCACCTACTCGCAGGGGCAGGTTCGTAGGAGGCCGGCCCAGCCGCGAGGAGCCGCCTAGAAACGGGGCCGATAATAGTTTCTTGTGTTTTGGATTGTTGTAAATTTTTATCTTATGTATTTAGTTAATCTGTTCTAGATATGTGGTACGATATATGGTTTTTATGATAGTCTTACTATTATGTTTCGTTATGCAGTACTGTTATTATTTGTTACAGTAGGCCTGCTTTCTAGCATAAAGAGTCAATTAGTTCAAAATGGTTATAATATCCTGTACTAATACCTCAAAAAAGGTTAACATATCATATATGGTTTAGTCACAGACTTACAAAGAAAACTGGATCGCAATCGTGTAAAGTGAATGGTCACTTTAGCCTTTTTGATAGCCCGTAAAATAACACGTTAAGAAAAGAAATTATGGAGGAATAGCCCCGAAATACCCTATAATACTTGTACTACCATAATATGCAATAGGATCCTTTTTAAAACGTGCTTTGCATCTCAATCCTGCCAAAGCAAACATCCTAAACGATCACTACACGCGCAGGTTCTAAATCACTTAAACAGGGCGACTAGCCTACTTACGAGCGTGCAGCCTTGCCAGCCGATTAGACAAGTCACATGTTGTAGCTTTGTCAGGATGAGTTGCCAAAAAAGAAATCCTCTATCACCTTTTCTGGTGACATGTTGCGACACTCTGTCCAATGCTTTAGACTTTTTCAGGTCGATTTGACAACACTCTACATGTAGCTTTGTCAGGCCGAAGTGACCACTCACTACCTACTTTTTAGCCCGACTTGACTACACACTCCGGTGTTTTGCTATCCGTCTGTATGTTTCAATCTTACCTTCCAACACTTAGTGCATACACCACCCCCTTTGAGTCTATAAAAGGCCAAACCACAAGCACACATCCATAGCTCCCACTCACACTTCACCATGGCTGCATCCTCTAGCAGAGCATTCTCTTGGACATCAGATATGAGCACCGCAGCCATTCATTATGCATTGAAGGTTACGCGTGGTGGGAAGGATGATCCATTCAAGGAGGAGAACCTAAGTAAAGTGGTGTCCAAATTGCAAGAGTGACGTCTAACATTACTTAGGCATAACGTGGTGGGCCTTGCTCCTAACTATGCAAATGACGATGACGATGATGACGATTTCGTATCACCTAGACCTCGACGTTCAAGCACTACCAAAATAGGCCGTTCAAGCACTATCACAATAGGCCGTTCAAGAAACAATGAAAGAGGACGTTCAACTAGCACTAGAGTCGGGCTAGCTTCTAACCTTACAAATGATGATGATGATTACGATTTCATGCCACCTAGGCCAGGAAACTTGGATCCTTGGAATCCTCATAATTCTGACGATGATATTACATTAAGCCCTATCAGCGATCCAAGAGTAATACCCCGTCAACCACCAATATATAACTTTACTTTTTTCGACCATGCCTTATCCCGACTATCCCGACAACCATGGCCATAGAATGTATGGTTTTGTGACTTATGTTGTATCCCAGTTTTATGAATTCTCTAAGGCATGTATGTACCTATGTTGTATCCCAGTTTTATGAATTCTTAAGGTATGTACCTATATTGTATCCCAGTTTGTGACTTAGCTCTGCACTTTGAATTATCAATTCGGGTTTTATTCAATAGTTTACTATGATTTGTCATCAAATTTGTCGCACACCCAAGGAGAATGACGAACAACGAAATTTGATTTTTTTTTCCAAAATAATTAACTGACAAATAATTTTGTAAAACATCGCATTGATTATCACCAATAAATATGATTTTTTCTGAATTTATTGCCCCTACTTTGAACTATACAATTCTAGCAACCATCAAACAAACACTGACTTTTAATAATTAATGCTCACAGCTTACAGCGAATTTTCCAATAAAATCAACGCAAAATTCTTCCTCATAAATTAAATTTCCTCCAAAAAAATTTCATGACTTTAATTTTTGGGGCTACTTCTTCCAGTCGCCCGTTGGAAGGGCGACTTCACTCTGTCGCCCTATGGTGGGGCGACTTATGCTTGTCGCCCTGTGGAAGGGTGACTTCACTCTATCGCCCAATGGTGGGGCGACTGAGTCCAATCGCCCTATAATTTCACGCCACATCAGCGCTGACCAAGGTCCGCCCTCTAGTCGCCCAACCATCGGGCGGCAGAGGTATATTTTTGCAATTTGAATAAAAAATATATTATTTAAAAAAATTCGAGGTTTCTAGCCCTCTTTCGTTTTTTCTTTTCTTTTTTTCAAATCTAGCGCCCTTCACAGCTGGAATCCACGCAACGTGCCTCCCACGTTTGCCGGCCGCAGCAAGCCATCTTCCGTGCTTGCTGTCCATGGCAGGTTGTCGCTCCCACATTGTCGTGGCATTGCTCCTACGCTCCTTGACGACTGCAGCGCTCCCCGAGCATGACAGGCGACATAACTTCTGTGGTGAGGGAAAGGGCTAGATTTGCAAAAAAAAAAGTAAAGGAAGCTAGAAGTGAGGCAGTTCTGGTTTTTGTGGCCTTTCCACATGTTTGTGAATTGCGATGGTCTGGTTAAGATTTGAGACAAATCGTTGATGAGATATTAACATATCGACTGTGGCCAGAGGTTGCCGATCGCATAGACTGGACCAAAAATCTTGAAAAAAAGTGGTATCAATGATGCTTTTGTCATGATGTCTATGGACTGAAGGGACAACGGTGCATGTCATACCCAGATCTGACCAAGGGAGATCTTCTCTAAAACAAAATGAATGCCGATCTCAATGTGCTTGGTGCGATGATGCTAAACCAGAATAAAGACATGAAAACCACGTTGACATTATCGCAGTATACCACAAGGGGCGAGGTGATGAGATGGTGCAGCTCGTGAGGAAATTGACGTAACCAGTAACATTCGGCAATCATATGTACGACCGAGTGGTACTCAGCCTCTGCACTTGATCGGGAGATAGTGGATTGGCACTTGGAGGACCAAAACATCAAGTTATCGGTAAGATACATGCAGCAACCCGAGGTAGAGTAGCAAGAGTCTAGGCAAATGTCTAGTCAGCATCAGAGTAGTCGGTGAGGGTGGAAGCCTATAACATATGCAGTTGTAGACCCTAGGAGAGTATGCCTTTGACATAGCAAAGTATCCTCTTAATGAGAACAAGGTGAGGCACTCGAGGGTCATGCATGTATAGGTTGCTTTGGCAGGCATAGAGGTTGCCATGGTAGGGGAAAAGTGTGCCATGGCAAAGAAAACCGGGGAAATGATAGAATATGGGATGCATGGCACACCACCTGGAATTGCCACATCAGAGAAAAATGGGGCCACGGTGGTGGGTGAGGCACATGCCGAAGAGTTGGCCACTTGGGTGGTGGCCGCAATAGCGAAATGTTGCATAGGCGCAATAGGCGACGGAGGGTGGGGGCCATGGCAGAGGGTGTGGTGCACTCCTTGATAGCTGAATTGGTGGCCGCCTGGGTGGAGGGCACGACAACAGAATGCTGCACAGGCACAACAAGCAATAGAAGGATGGAGGCCACTGCAGAGGGTGTGGTGCATGTCGCGACAACGGAAGAGGTGACCGCCTGGTGAAGGGCACGGCAGCAGAGTACAATAGAGTGATACACAGGTGCAACAGGCGACAGTGGAAGAGAGGTGGTGGAGATGATGTCCATGAGGGAGGAAGGCTCGATGGTAGGGATTATGTACACATAGGGAAAAACAGATTCGTCGAAGATGTGTCTAGAGAGACTCAATGAGACACAACATCTAAGCAACGATAATCCTTGTGGGAGAAAGGGTAACCAAGAAAGATGTAAGATGTGGAACAAGGAGATAGTTTATTATGGGCAGTGGAGTAGAGGTTAGGAAAATAGAGCCAACCGAACAAGCGGAGGTGGCCGTAGGAGGGGCCGACGGTGGAGACACTAGAAGGGAGTAGTGCGAGAAACCTGTTTGGAAGGGTGGCGATTGAGGAGGTAGGTGGCAGTGTTGAGCGCTTCCGCCAGTACGACATAGGCATGTGGGCTTGGAAAAGGAGTGTGCGGATAGTGTTGTTTATGGTGCGAATGACACATTCAGCCTCTCTGTTTTGTTGAGAAGTGTAGGGACACAATAGACAGAGAAGGTTGTCGTGAGCAAGGTTCCAAATTTCGGCGAAATTTCGCTGAGATTTCGGATTTCGGACCACCCCGAAATCTCAAGTACCGTCCGGAAACAAAATTAAAAAAATTTGAAATTGCTACAGTAAAATCCGGAATTTCAGTTTTTTCGGCGAAATTTCGCCAAATTTGGCCGGAATTTCATGTTTTTTGGCCGGTTTTGAAAGTTTTAGGGCCGGATTTGGTCCAATAACCCTTAGGAAAGTCATCTCCTATGAAAATTTGTTGAAAAACCTAATTTTTTAAATATTTTAAAATTTTGGCAGAAACACTGTCCGATTTTTATAAAATTGTACAAGCTTGATAAAAATCTGAAAATTTTATGGTGTTCTCCTTAGTAGTTTAGGATCATATATAAAAAATTTAAAAATAATTCAACTTCATTTGTTATCTTTAAAAAATCAAAAACAGAATGAACATAATTGGGACAGTTATATTGTCAGAATTTTATAAATTTTCTTGAGTGTGATTATGATCTAATTTTTTTTGAGAGATTAATAATTGACTCAGTACCATTATATAAATTTTTATAAAAATTTAAACTTTGTTTGTTTGGTCAATCAAATCTATGCAAGCATTGAACTTCGTTTGTTATATTATATTTCAAAAATCAAAAAGAAAAGAACATAAATGGTACTGTGCCTTGTAAGAATTTTATAAATTCACTGGAGTGTGATAATGAATCAAAATTTTTATGGGATATTAAGAACTTCCTTATCACTGTTTTGTAAAATTTTCAAAAAATGTTATGGTCTACATAATTTTTAATTTTGTTCAAGTTTGCCGGTAAGCCTTTTAACAGGGCAGTAGTACTGTTCAAATTTTTAAAAATTTATAAAGTTTTATCATCATCTGAAAATTTTATGAGAGCATTATAGATACATCATAACCATGAACAAAAAATGTCAACTGTTTCTAACTTCATGTGTACCATTTTCCATTCGGATCAAACTTGTCGATCAGTGTTCTGTCTGGACAGTGCCACTCTCCGAATTTTTAAAAATTTCTCACATGTGATAATCAGCTGAAATTTTTATGATAATATTATTTATGGATCATAACCATGCACAAAAAATTTCAATAGTTTATAACTTGATTTGTACCATTTTCCATTCCGATCAAACTTGTCGGTCAGTGTTTTATCAGGACAGTACCACTCTTCGAATTTTTAAAAATTCCTCAGATGTGATAATCAGCTGAAATTTTTTTGAGAACATAAGCATTGTGTCAGGAACCTCCAAAAACAAATTCAAAATTTTTCGAGAACGTTTAGACCACTTTTCAGCCAGTGCAAAAAACCCGAAATTTCGGATATTTCGCCCAAAATTTCGGATATTTCGCCCGAAATTTCGGGTTTTTTCGCCGAATTTCGTTTTTTATTTTCCGGATTGGACCGGATTTGAATTTTCAAATTCAAATTTCATCCGAAATAATTCCAAAATTTCAAAATTTGGCCGAAATTTCGTTATCCTGCCTGAGACGAAATTCATTCCGAAACCGAAATTTAAAACCTTGGTCGTGAGAGCAAAAGAAGTACAAGGAGAGGGAATTGATGAACTCTGTCCCGTTGTCTGATTTGATCAGGAGGGGGAGTGCAAACTGAGTTTGAACATATGCGCAAAGGCAATGTGGGTGTCACGAACTTCAGATTTTTTGTGTAAAGGAAACATCCAACAAAAATGAGTCAAATCATATAGGACGACGAGGTAGTACTAGAAACCTGAAATGCTTGTAACAGGAGATGTCCACAAGTCACAGTGTATTAATTGGAAAGGAACAGTATAAACTAAGTTGAACTAGGAAAATGCAGACACACATGTTGCCAAGTTGACAAGTATGACAAAAAAGTGATCCGCTTTATTACATGTCATATAAGATAATTTTTTGGAGAGACTCAATGACTTCACGGTCAGGATTCCCTAAGCGGCAATGCCAAACAGTTTCAGAGGCCATGGTGGAGAGGAACACATCAGAGTCCACCATGGGTGCGGAGGAAGAAGTGGTTTAGAGATCACCAGAGCTATTGCAGCGAAAAATCTCTTGGTTTGAAGGTCCCTGAGAAACTAAAATGGTTGAAATCAATTGAACATGAATTGTCACATGTGAATTTACAGATGGAAATAAGATTTTTAGATGGCAAGCACATCGTTCAGTTGAAAAGAAGTGGAGCTTTTAAGCTCGATGGAAGCCGGCCCCTCACAAGTCACATATCACTCGTCCTAGCCGTCGTAACTGTAGTGTCTCCTTTACTCATTGCATCTATCCGTTAACATTGGTGGTAGCTTCTGAACGATTGGTTGTTTTACATTTCGTTCATTAAAAAACATATGGAGATCTAGCATGATTTTTGTGACCCACCAATTATTGTGCAATTTTAGGTTTTGGGGTTATGCTGCAATGCTGCATTGACCATTTGCGATTACTGATGATTTATTGATCATTGAAGCTTATTTGTTGTTGGGAGCTTTTGATTGATTACCTTCCAAGGTTCCACGGAGGTGGATTTTTTTCATTAAGCATGGCGATGCAAGTCGTTACAAGATTTAGAAAATCATTGGTAAGGGAAGCTATGGGGTGGTGTGCTCCGCAATAGATGTCCGCACAATACCTTAGAATTTCTAGGATTCAGATGAAGAGCAGTTGCTAGAGGCTTCAATTCCAACTGCATTCTGAAGAAGAAGGGTAGTAGTAGTAGTACCACTTTCCTAGGTAAGAATTTGAATGCAAGTTTGCTCTACTTGGTTTAACTGAGTGTACACTCCTCATTTTTTAACCAACAGTTTATTGGCAGGATTTTAGTTAGTCATATGTTTGTCGCATTGTGGTTGTATTTCGAATTGGGTAGTATTTGGCGTTAGTTATTGCCGCTTAGTTTTCTACCCGAGGCTTAACAGAATCCTAGCTCCGCCACTAGTTGTATTCCTGGGGTGGGGTTGTGGGCCGGAACTTGAGAACACAAAGGGAGCCGGATGCCAGTCAAGTGCCTAGGGCTGGCCAGCCTTGACCAAGCCATGGATTGACACAAACCCATGGACCAGTGGTCAGAGTCTCAGGCTTGGTAGTGTTGGAGGAGGAGCCGTCGTCGTTCTTGTCGCGGCCCTTGGAACGACTAGAGGAGGTGGTGTCACCACAATCACCTTGGCAAGAGCCATTGCTGCAGGAGGACGGGCAGCGGTAGTGCTCGGGGCTGTGGTGAGAAGGGCAGTGCCAGCGGCAATCTTGTTACTGTTCGCATTACACATCTTTTGAAGGAGTGTGGAGCGAGCAACATATAACAAGGGAAGAGCACCTGCATGGAGATGGTGGTGGCGACATTGGAGACACGCTTGTTGAGGCCGCACAACATGTTGAGGATGAGTCAGTGATCGTAGACTGGCTGCGCACCCCACATCACAAAGGGCATCGACTAGTGTTTTAGGGATCTGGCAGTATGTGGTGTCGAAGAGATCGCCTTGGACGAGGTTGGAGAACTTAGTCTCAATTTAGATGGCATGGGCTTCCTGATTGTTGTGGAAGAGGGCCTTGGCATGTGTCCACAGGTCGAGGGCAGTCTGGTCGGGCTCCATGATGATGTCGAGAATCTCGTCGAAGATGGATCCGTATAGCCATGTGAGGACCATGAAGTCTGCTAGTGAAAGTTCAAGCTCCATTAGTTTGGTTTTGGTGTTAATGACAAATCTAATATTGAGACTAACTCTTTTGATAATCATAATATTGATTAGTCTCAATTGTTAATTAATAACAATCTTTTCATGAGACTAAGGGTCTGTTTGTTTCAGCTTTGGATTCTCTGAAAGCTGATTTTGGATTGTGGTTGTAGAGAAGCTGATTCTCCAAAAGCTGGAATCCAAAATCACATATGAAGTGGATTGTGGATTCTAGTGTATATGAGTGGACTGGATTGTGAGAATCGGATTTTAGAATCAGGCTGTTTGTTTCTGATTCTGCTTTTGGAGCCAGAATCCAGAATCAAAAGCGAAAAAAAACAGGCCCTAACTCTTTTGTTGAGCTTAACTCTTATTAGTCACTTTTAGATGAAATGATGAAATTATCAAAGGTATGCATTCAATAACACATAGTATATATATTGTTTCATTCTTTGATGTCAAATATGTTATGATTTTATTGATAAATCTAAATGTGAGACTAATGTGTTTATTGAGTATATTTTTGAATAGTCTCATGAAAAAGAAAAATGGTAATCCAAAAGGTATGTATCCAATGCAACTTTATTATTTCTAGATACATTCTTTGGATTCAAAATAAAGGGTGAACTCCACCATTGTTTTAACCTTAAGATGTGCATTTTGTTTCCGACTCCATATATACATGAATGCACACATTTAGGGAGAGTTCACACGTTACCTTGATGTTTCAATAGTATTGATCTAATTCATCTTTCTATATCAAGGATCATTACTTTGAAACAAACTCTTAAGTATATATATAAAACTTGTGTAGTTGTAGTATACTCGTATTAATATAGGACAAACTCCAAAGCAATCTCAAAAATTGAATATGTGCATATTGATTCAAGTTCAATTATTTGTAGGCACACATTTAATAGAGTTTATTCTATAATTAATGGTCTTAAGAGTATTGATCCATTTCCACCGCTCCATATATATTGGATCATTACTTTTAGATTCCATCGAATTGAGTGTATGAAACTTGTGTAGTTAATATATACTCGTGACAATTTAAATTGTGTTCAATTGCCATTCAATAAACAAAGAACTAATCATGTGTTGATGGTTCACTTTGTTGATCCTAAGGCAATCGAAAGTTCTTAAGTATATGAAGCATTAGTTGCATTAGTATACCCAAGACACAATTAATTTTTCAATCAATTGTCTTTGGATTGTGGTCAATCATCAAAGGAAAAGATCAAAGGATCTTGGGAGCATCCATTATGTGTTAATGAAGTGCATTGATGATTGAGACAACCATATGTTTTGGACTAACACTTTCCATGAGTTGTGAAGTAGGTTGAGTCTAAGAAAATGAAGAATCGGGAAGAAGAAGTCATCATATGTTGATGAGCTTCAAGGATAAATCCCGAAGTGAACTGAAGCTAGAGAAGGTTCATCATGTGTTGATGAACAAGAAGAAAATACCCGGCTTAGAGAGAAGATGATGGAAATCATAAAAGCTCCAAGTGGATGTGCTAGAGGCAAAGGTATAACTAGCTAGGGCTAAGGATGTGTTCCTAGTCTTTTACCGGTCTCGGTATTTGGATGGGAGACCAGGTTGCTAGTATGTGTTGATGAACTCAATCTGGTTCACTCTAGCTCACTCTCTTGGTTGGTTCTTGCATGAGCTAAGTATTTGCATGTGCTGCAAATAAGGGAGCTCATGCTTGCTTATTATTGAATCTTGATTTGGTTTTTGCATAGAGCTATGGATTTGCATGTGTTGCAAAAGAGAGATAGCTTATGCAAGTTGGTTTAAGTGGTTGTTTGTATGGAGCTAGATATTTGCATGTGTTGCAAATAGAGAGCTCATGTATTGGAGTCTTAGCTTGTGACTTGATCATGTGTTGATCATCACAAAGGCTAAGATAGGTTTATGCTTTGTGTTTGCAAAATGAATTTTTACAAAATATGATTTAATTGAATCTTATCTTGGAGCATGTGAATAGGGTTTGCAAATATGTTTGCAAATTGGTTTGATCATGTGTTGATCATCACATGGCTCAAAGATATGATCTTAATTGCTCTTGTTTGCAAGATTTATATTTGCAAATGTGTTTTGCAAAATATTGGTGTTCATGCATTTGATATTGGAGCATGTGATTAGAATTTGCAAATGTGTTTTGTAAAATTATTTTGATCATGAGTTGATCATCACATGGCTCAATATTTGATCTTATTGACTCTCTCTAGATTGTAGTCACGCTCTTGATCAAGTCTATGTGAAGGATTTTGAGAAATAAGATTTTAGACTTGAATGACTACATTAGAGTCTTTGTTTTTATGATATTTAAAAATATCTATGGTTTCTTAAATCTTTAAAATGGGTGGAGATTGTAGCCCTCTTGATAAGCTTCGCATAGAGCCTAAGATCACCTAAATCGCAGTTCGAAGTAAAAAGTTATGTGTGTTTTAGTGGCTGTAGTAGTGGTATGACCGGGCCTAGTCCGATATGACCAGCCCCAAGTCTGGTATGACCGTACCCTCTCCGGTCATACCAGAGACCGGTATGACCGGGGTCACCTCGTGTTTTTCCAGAGAAGAGGTTTTTTAGCCCGAAAAATTGAAAATAGGCCCGGTATGACCGGACCTAGTTTGATATGATCGGACCTAGTCTGGTATGACCGGATTTTCTGAATAACGGCTAGTTTTTCTAGCCATTGGACCGAAGGTCGGTCATACCGGCCTTAGGGTGGTGTGACCTGGTTTCCTGTGTGTTTTTGCCTATTTTGCCCCCAATGCTAGTTTTTCTTGTGGAGGCTATAAAAGGAGCCTTGGGGGCTGGCATTTGGTGGTTGTTGGCTTTATTGAGCATTTGGGTGGTATTGTGCATGTGTTGCACTACCATATTTCGTTTTTGAGCTAAGAGTGAGATCTAATTGTATGTGTTGCAATTAGGAGAGGATTGAGAGCCTCTTGTGCATGTGTTACACTTAAGGGAAGCCTTGTGCATGTGTTGCACTCGGTGATCACCATTGTACATGTGTTGTACTTGGTGGAGCTCAAGCTAAAGGGCTTGACTTCTTACTCTTGGTGTTTTTCGACACCTAGACGGCGTGTGGAGGCGTCGTGCGTGGTGACCTTCGTCTCAAGGAGATTGTGAGAAGGCCCAGCAAAGTTGTGAAAGTCGAAACTCACCTACCCGGAGGGGGAAAGAGCTACCACTAGTGGATTTGAGGTGGTGCTCAATTCGTGGAGCCGGTCCAAAGTGTTTTAGGCTTGCCTCAACGTGGATTAGGGGAGACCGGCAAGTCTCCGAACATCACGGTAAAACATCGACGTGTCTCTTTGTGTTTGCTTGCAATTCTTATTTATATTGTTGCAATTTACATTCCTAGAACTAAATTACTTGGTTGTCTTTAGAATTGCATATTCTTGTTAGAGACATAATTAGCTAGTGCACTTAGTGAGCCTAATTGACTTAGGCTTTAATTGTCAAAACCTTAATTTATCGCTTCCGCATCTATTATCATTTAGGTTTTGATATAAGAGTACTTAGGCGAGATTTTAATAATCTTAGAAGAAATTTTTATAAGCCGCCTATTCACCTCTATCTAGTTGGCATCCTCGATCTTACAGCTAGCCTTAATCGTGATTAGCAGGCTGAGCATGGTTGCCGTCGACATAAGGGAGAGGTGGCCGAACTTTCCAACCAATGTGAGGAAAAAGGTTCACCACTTTGTGTAGTTTAAGGCCCTCATATCGAGATACGGATGTGTGTCTTGATGCTCGCCACATGGATGGCCTAAGAGGGAGGGGTCATGACGCGAAGCACGGACGGGATAAGGGAGCCATCGGTGTTGGAGTTCATGTTGCCGAAGGTGTATGTATTCAGGGTGTCGGAGGTGGAGCTATCAACGCGCGCGCGGGGGGGGGGGCAGTTATGGTTGTGCAGTGGTGGTGGGATGAAAAAGGATCGTAGATCAGTCCTATACTATGGGCTGTTTGGCACAACTCCTATTTCTGGATTCTAGTAGGAGTTGGGTGGAGCTATGTGCCAAACACCCTAACTCCACAAATTTTCAGAGCGGGAGTAGAGAGAATCTGAAGTGATCTGTAGTGCAAATTTTTGGAGTAGGGGTTCCCCCACTCCCAGCTGAAGCGAAACACAAAAAAATAGAGTTGCCCTTGGAGTTGGGGGGTAATTACCCACAAATGCCACTGGGCAATACCCCCAATCGAGCCGTGCGGTCCAGCCCCAGCCTCATTCCTCTCCCACCCCTCACGCTCCTCGCTCAAGGCGGCAGCGGCGCCTCCTCCCCACGCAGCTTGGCCACCAGTCCGGGTTCTCCGCCTCCTCCGTCCCTGCCTCCCAAGTCCGGACCCCCGCGCTGTCGCCTCAGTCCAGAGCCCTGCGCCTTCGGCTTGGTCCCGATCCGGAGCCCCACGGCCCAATCCTCCCCGTGCCGTCGATGGCGATGAGAACCTCGAGGAGGCCAAGGGTCGCCCTCTCATGCTCTCCTGCCCCCAGGCCCTCCCCAAGTGCTACTATGACCGATCCAGGTCCTCCGCCTCCTTCACCAAGATGCGATGAGCCCCTCAACCGGATCGCGAACCGTTCTCCTTGATTCTCTCCTTCTTTGATATTTTTCTTGATTAGTTCTTGTATCTTCTTGTGATCCAGCCATGTATGATCCAATTGTGTTCTTGCGGGGGCTTTCAAGAAATTTAGCCATGCATTGTTCAACTCGAACAGTTGATTGGTTTGTAATTATGTATCATGTGTACGTGAATCCCTTAATTTTGTTCCAAGATTGCATTGTGTTCTGTACTGATTGTTTGATCTTGTTTGCAAATTTCACACACATGCGTTGCTATCATGTTGGCCATTGTATTGTATTGTATTGCAAATTTCATACGTGTATATGTCACATTGAATTTGTAATATATTATAAAATAAACGCTCACATCAGCTAGAACAAAATAATGTATAAGTGAAAAACCAAGGGTACTGTTGACAATTTACACATAATCCTGAGTCAGCCTCCTAATCAAACACTCCCACAAATAGCTCTAGATTCTCAAAGAATCAACTCCACTGAGAATTTAAGATCTATAGTTAAAAAAACAAGACGGGAAGCGACAGACAGAGACAAAGCAGCACACGGCAAAGAACCAGGCCGACCCATGTATATATAGCCGCATGCAGCACAAGATTTACAACCGAATAATCGGCATGTACATGCAATTACCATATCTCATGGTCAGGAAAAGAAGAGATCACAATCTCCTATACATGGAAGATAAGATCTAATCTCCTAGACATTATTTTGAAGAGCAAGCAATGCATCTATACCCCTTTATAATACACGTAAATATTCTTTTCTACGTCCACCCCAAATAGTGCATCCCACTAGAGATGGCCCAACATTCGTGCACCCAGCGAAACGTCCTCAAAACTTGCCTCCATCAAAATTAACCTCTCAGATCTTTCCTCAGCTTTACTCACCCACATCCGATGGCCATTGTTTAGTGTGTTTAATCATCCTTGTGGCTCACAACAGACCTCCCCCAACCTCCAGCATCATCAAGGGAAAGGAAGCAAATGTCCTGGAATCAAGGAAAAGGAAACAAACGTCCTGGAAAAGGAAAGGACCATACATTACGTGCTGGAAAAAGGAAACTGGGAGATGGGGCAGCGCGGTATTATTTTTTTCCGAATCAGGCTCTCGCGGCGATGAATTTGCGATTGTAGCCTCAAGCTGAAAAAATTCAACGGAGAGGTGCTGGAATTTTTTTCCCAAGTCCAAAATTATCTAGCGGAAGGTAGGTAATTTCGGGCATGAAAAAAAAAATAAAAACCAAGATTTGCCCGATCGCTAGATAATTTCGGGCGTGGGAAAAAATTACGGTGCTTCTCGACCGCGGAAAAAAAATTATAGCACCTCTCTGCTGATTTTTTCTGTCTCGAGGCTACAATCGCAAATTCATCGCCGGAGAGCCTGATTCAAAAAAATTATAACGATGATACTAATATAGTAAAAATTCGAGCCTGAGCGTTGGTAAATAATACCGCGCCACCGCTCCGCTGAATTTTTTCGGTTCGAGACTACAATTTCAAATTCATTGCCACGAGAGTCTGATTCAAAAAAATTATAACGATGATGCCAATACAGTAAAAAATTCCCGAAAAAAAAATCAAGCAGTGACCGTCCGCTTGATAATTTTGGAAAAGAAAAAGGAATGCTCGGTGGCCGCTGAAAAGTTCAAGCGTGGGAGAAAAAATGAAAAAAGATTCAAGCGGTGCCCGTCCACTGAATAATTCCGGGAAGATATGGAAAAATAAACTGCGCTCGCATACCGTGGATCCGCAGGGAAAAAAAGATAAAAATTAAACAGCGATCACGGCCATCGTTCAATGAGAAAAATTGAAAAAAGCAAAGACTCATAGATCATTGGTTCCATGGATAAAAAATGAAAACAAATTCAGCGCTCTCCGTACGCTGAAATTAGGCTCTATAGGGCTAGATCTGTAAAAAAGTCTCAAGAAGGGTCATATTCGAAAAAAATACGATCACGAGGCCAGGACAGTAAAAAAATTCAAGTATGGTTTCCTTGCATGCGAATCCTCCCTATTTATTTCCTTGTTTGATTCTCTCTCCTTCGAAATATGTAATATGTACAGTTTTGACCAGAACAGTAAAAAATTCAAGTCTGGTTTCCTTGCATACGGGTCCTCCATATTTATTTCCTTGTTTGATTCGCTCTTCTTCCAAATATGTAGTACATACAATATGATCACAAGATAAAGTTGTTGCAGGCGCTTAAAAAGGCACTCATATCTTCACATCCTTTCTTCCTTGCGTGATCTCATATGCAACAGAATCCTCTAAAAAAACACAAACTGAATCCATGCCTTCCTTTCCCGTGTTCCTTGCGCAGGTCCCGGGAATTCCTAACTAAAGAACGCCCACACGTCGGGATGGAGGTGCCATACCTCTAGCCGTTCGGCGAGGCCGCGAGGCTTTTCACTACTACAGAATGGTACATCACTATCGCTTTATCTGTGTCGGTTCTTAAGTTTTTAGGAAAAAACGATTGTGATAGATGACTTAGAGGAGGCATTAGTAATAATCACTATCGGTTCTCAGGTTAGAAGTGATTGTGATGTGCACTGGGAACATCACAATCGGTTCTTATGCGAGAAGTGATAGTGACGTGCATTATCAGCACTATCGGTTCCCACATAAGAAGCGATAGTGATGAGCACGTTGACATCACTATCGGTTCTTATGTGAGAAGCGATAGTGATACTCATCACTATCGCTTCTTTTGTGAGAAGCGATAGTGATATTAACGTGCTCATCACTATCGCTTCTTATGTGAGAACCGATGGTGATGACAACGATCATCACTATCGCTTCTCTTATAAGAACCGACTGTGATGTGCCTCGTTAGGTTATTTATACCACTCGAGCTGAACTCTTCTTTGTTATTGTTCCAGAAGATTTCCCCGCCGCCACATGAAAAATAGCTCATATTCTATGGTTGGAAGCAATACATGGGTGAGAAAATTTGAAATCCTCAAAGGTGGGTGTTAAGAGGGTAAATTTGAAGACCTAACTTGAGGAGATTTCCCCTCATTTTGCATAATTTATGGTTTTCTTCAAAATGTGAGCATTCCTTCAAACCCCTTTAATTTTGCACTATGTAATTTTGATATGTCGCGAAGAAAGTTTAGATTGCACTGGTATTGTCTATGTCCTATCAGATTTGACACCCTTTATTTGACAAGCACACATGTATTTAATTATCTTAATTTGTAGTGCTTTGATGTTAATATGGAATTATTATTGCTGTCACCTGATGAATGTTAGAGTTTAGGCTGCGGAACCTACGTCTCCCGTTCGAGGATGCTTGTTTATAAATATGTTGAACAAAATGGCAATTTATAAGCGAGCAGTCTCGAATTGTCCACATTCTTCGGACAATTCGAGGATATGTCGTTCGGGCAAGGTCCTGAGCTGTGTTGTACAACTGCAGAGTAGATTTTGGTAGCGTCTCTTTGGTATTCTCCAGATACACACCCCTCTTGACTTGTTGTCAAGACGTGTATATGGAGAATAGCGGGAAGATGCTGCCGAAATTTTCTCTGGAGTTGTACAACGGCTTAGGAACTTGTCCGAACCACATATCCTCGAATGGGATTAGGACCAAACCTATTTAGAGATTAGGAGTCATCGTTGGTACCCTTGTTTAATTTGTTTCGTTGTAGTCAAAAGATTTGTAAGCTATTGCACTATATAATTAGATTGTTTGATATCATTGTTGATGTTAAAAATGTATGTCTCCTATCTAGGGAATTGGAAGCTCTAAACCAGGGAAGAATCTAGGTATCGATCGGGAGATGTCATCTTCATTTCTTGAAATAAAATCGAAATAGAGCTTCGTACTATTTGTGTCGGTTTTTTAGCAAAGCCGATTGAGATAAGGACACCAAGGAAATAAAACAGAAATAGTTCATTTCATTATTTGTGTCGGATTTTGCAAATAACCGACACAGATTAGGACTCCATTATTTGTGTCGGTTTCTAAAAAAAACCGATTGAGATAAGGTTTTGAAATAAAACATAAATAGTGCATTTCATTATTTGTGTCGGTTTTCCCTAAAACCCAATTGAGATGTTTTTTCATTCGTGTCGGTTTTAAAAAAAACCGATTGAGATAAAGTTCTAGAAATAAAAAGTCCATTTCATTATTTGTGTCGGTTTTCCCAAAAACCCGATTGAGATGTTTTTTATGTGTGTCGGTTTTTTTTATAAAACCGATTGAGATGTCGTATGTCATTAGTGTCGGTCTTTTAGTAAGAACCGACAGCATTGCCTTCGGACAGAATTAATACCCTGCTCATTCCCCAATTAATGTCTATCCGCACTTTTCCCCGCTCGCGCGCCCTCTTCCCGCTGCCTCACCCACCCGACGCCGCCCGTCCGCCCCCCGCCCCCCACGCCCCTCCGCCCACGCCCCCGACGCCACCCTCTCCCCCTTCACGCCGCCCGACGCCACCCTTCGCCCCACGCCCCTAACTCCGCCCCACGCCGCCCGCCCGACGACCGCTGTCGCCGACGCCACCCTCCAACGACGACCCTCCGCCGACGCCACCCTTCGCCCGACGCCACCCCCGCCCGCCCGACGCCGAACGCCGACCCTCCGCCCGACGCCACCCCTCCGGCCCAACGCCGCCCCACACCGACCCCTCCGCCCGACACAGCCCCACACCACCCCTTCGCCCGACGCCACCCCTCCAACGCCGACACCGCCACCTCCTGCTGACGCTGCCATCTCCACCGACTTCGACGCTCGAGGTAAACCCTAATGTTACATTACAATGTAGTGCATCAACTTTCCACATGTGAACTAGTGAGAAATGAAACAGAGATGATTGTCTTGCTTAGCAAACATGCTTAAAAAGACAAGGAATTATTTTTGAAGCAACACATAGCCATTGTGAAAACCAGTACCCGCTCCCTTCCAATATGCTCACAGTACCTGCTCCTTGACATGCTATATATCATCAAACCATACTGTGAAAACAAGTACCAGATTTAGTTGGAATTTGCACAAAACTACTTGAACCACCACTGGTTATGGGATATGAACAATCTTTGGACACTTGACATGCCATCTTAGTGATTTAGACTTCTTCTACGGTGAAGTATGAAGCATTTTAATTAGCCTGGAAATTCAATGCTCAATCTTGATAACTAGTATCCTTCTCAAATATTCTGTTTGTAACAAAACAACATGCTCGAAAGCAAGGAAATAGAAATGAATGTTTTGTGAAATATCTTCTGTTAATTCATAGACTCCTTTGTTTTTTGACAACTGATTTCTGTGATACAAAAGCTTTTTGAAAGCTTTTTCTGTAGCTTCGAATTAATATTTTCTCTTTGCTTTTTCCTGCTTATATTTGTTGAAGTCAGGCTGATGATGTTAATTTTGGTGACACTAACGCATATAACAGTCGGAAATGGAAACCTAAAGGCTTATTTTAAATCTTCCTGGTATAAAGCACATAATTCAAAGTTATGTTATTGATAGATGTTGGTTACTGGTTGGTGAGAGTACATAATTTTGCCTTTACAAATCTGCAGGGCTTGATGTCCTTAATATGTCTGTGCATTTGGCTTAGTTACATCCTACCATGTAGCCCCTCTATGCTCCGAGCACCATGTAGGCAATTAATGTGTTGTTTTGATTGGATCAGAAAATCTTTTAAAATTTATGAGCGTGAATGGAATGATAGATATATGTTTCGATTGTTCTGTAAACCCAATCCTGTAGTTTGAATTTTGTTTCGGATTTATTAATCATTGAGTTTTTGGGTATTTGTGTGTTTAATTAACTCTTTTTATATATTGATCCTGAATTAATTTACTTCTCTGGGAATTGTTGTTTCAGTGTAGTCTAAATGTAGCCTATAGTGTTTATATCTACCTTTAAAACTTGAACTTCAAACTCAGTATGTTAATCTAACCAAGGGTACTTGTAGCCATGTTGATTATTTATATGTTTTTGATATTAACTTCATTTGCATCGATCAGTCTAACTCTTGTTCTAGCATGAATGTACATGGCATATTTGGATTTGCTAGTGCCAAATTTATACATTAGTAGTCCTAACACTTGTTCTAGCATGAAAATCATCCTGTTTCCATGTGATATGTTGTCTGTAATTTCTGTGTGAATGTGATATGTGCCTATTGTGTGGAATATGTGCTGATTGGAGGGTGAATTAGAAAATAGCACCACCACACCCCTTCATCTCTGTCGGTTATCACAAGAAAATGATAGAGATGTGACGGTCATCTCTATCGGTTCTTTGTAAGAAGCGATAGGGATGATGAACTCATCTCTATCGGTTCTTTCTAAGAAACGATAGAGATGAGGGTATTCATCTCTATCGGTTCTTTCTAGGAAGCGATAGAGATGCGGTTATCTCTATCGGTTCTTTTTAAGAAGCGATAGAGATGATGGTATTATCTCTATCGGTTCTATGTAAGAAGCGATAGAGATGATCAACTCATCTCTATCGGTTCTTTTTAAAAAGCGATAGAGATGATGCGGTCATCTCTATCGGTTCTTTATAAGAAGCGATAGAGAAGAGGGTATCATCTCTATCGCTTCTTACAAAGAACCGATAGAAATAATACCCTCATCTCTATCGCTTCTTATAAAGAACCGATAGAGATGACCGCATCATCTCTATCGGGCAAGAACCGACTGTAATAATGCCGCTTTATCTCTGTCTCATGACTTTGTGTCGCCACCAGAACCGACTGTGATGATAAAAAAGAACCGATTGTGATGTATATTTGTGTAGTAGTGTTTACGTGTGGCGACGGCGGCCGGCGACGTCGGCATACATACATACGCAAGCGTGCGGCGACGGCAACCGGCGACGGCGGCGTACATACATACGTACGCGTGCGGTGACGGCGACCGGCGACGTCGGCTCTTTCATGCCTGGACAAAGGTACATACAGAACTGTCTAAGTCCAACTTGGCCTCAAGTGCTTGCTAGCTAATGAACTGATTGCTTTAATGCAGGGGTGCGCATACTCGCAAGCGATGAAACCATATATTTCAAGGATCTCATATGCCATTATATAGATTTACAGTTCTGCGTATGTTTTGATATTTTTGCGTTATATATATACACATTATGCAATAATCAACTAGCTATTTTTTAATGTTTTAATTTATCGCAGCCACTTTGTAATTACCGACGGTACCATAAGTTTCGTGTCAAGGTTGAAGATGAGAAGCTTGCAAAATTATTTAACGCTTGGCCTGAGACTGGAATTGCGTTGTCTGAATGCCGAATGGTAAGCTTTGCTTAATAAATTTTTTGACGCTTTATTATGTTACTATATATGTGTGCAAAAGATATAATGTCTATATTTGTAGATTATGCTGCCTTTTCATCACGGAGGATAATTCAACATGTCATCGTTCGACATGAAGGACAGGGTTATCTCCGTTATTGATCCAACACCTCTACCCGAATGGGTTCCAACGGATAAACAATTACTATCTTGATAGAATACAAAAAGTTGGTATAATATTCGATCGTGATATGAGGATAGTAAATCCCTCATGGAACGACGATATCTATGATTGGCGTATTGTAGTTCCAAAGTCTGTTCCAAAAACAATAGGCCGATAAGTTATTTACACATGATTAGTAAATAGTTAAATTTTTGTGTACTTACATGTAGCAATTAAATGTTGTGTAGGAACTTGACAGGTTATTTGGTCATGAACTTCATGCACATCTGGAATAGTCAACAGTTTAATGTACAGATCTGCATGATCGGTACTCTCTATTTTATTAATCACTTTTTATAAGGTTGTAAAGTAGGTCTATACTAATGATGTTCTACAATGTACTTACAGAGTTCACCTATCCTCAGAAAGTTTTTCTTAATTGAAATACTAAAATACAAGTGGAATGAGTGCGCAGAAAATATCCCTCAAGACATAAGAACAAGTCTTAAGAGCATACGGAAACGTTTAGCGAAAAATATTATTGAGTGTTATATCTTCATTTTTGTACTCGCATACGGGTATTGTGATTATTTATTATTAAATGTTATATTCATACTTATCTTCTCATTTAATTGATAAGCGGGTGTACTGCCGTCGTAGCGTTAGCACGAGCACTATACTAGCTAATAGTAGTTGAGGGTATGAAACCAAATATGCCATTGCTACGATTTTGATTGTGAGCAAATTTTGGTAAAATTAGTAGGATTGTATAAAAAAAAAAGGGAGCAGGTCACATGCACAACTTACGGTTCAAATTATGAAAGTTGGAATGGGATTCTACGTGATTCATTTCTGAATGTTTATCGAAAGAGTTAAATCTTTAACAGTACACGATAGTATTTAGATCATAGATTCATAGCATACTTTTTCATTCATACAATAGATTGTTCATCTTTACATAGTTTCTTGTAAGACCACACTTACAAGTATGCTCATCCTAATTAATAGGCCATAAATGGAAGCAGTCTGTCCAACATTTGCTTGCTTAGTACAGTAAACTAAATAAAAAATAATCAGATAATTATACATCATCGCAATAAAGAAATAAAGTAATTATGCATCAACGATTCAGGAAAAATGCTTGATGAAAGTATCATGAATGAACCACATTGATCAACCGGGAACGGACTGCAGTACGGCCGGCCGGTTAGTGCGGCGCCGGCGGGGAGCAGGTGATGTGCACGTTGTTTGAGCGGCACGACGGCCCGGCAGCCGAGTCCGTGCCCTCCCCCGCCAGAAACCGCCGCGCCAACTTCTTGAAATGCAGCACCGGATCTCTCACCGCCTGCGCCGGCGCTCCGCCCCACCTCCGCTGGGGCCCTGCAGCACCATCGCTACCATCCACGGCCAATATCGTCGCCGACGGCGGTGGTACCGCGCCATGATCACCAGCATTTGCTCCACGACCCGCGATCGTCTCCTCCTCCATGGGTCGGTTCCGGGCCTCGTCGCGGCGCAGTTCGTCGCCGTGAGCCACAGAAGAGGCTGCAGGCTTCTGCAGCTCCTTGGGAAACGATCTCGAGCAGTAGGACCTCTGAACAAGGACACAGGTGAGAACAAAGAAGAGAGACGCGTGCGAGTACCGTACCATTTGGTCAGGGTTTTGGTGAGCTAGTACGGCCCCGAAATAGTTTGACTCTACTCGAGCTTTCTTTGGAAAAACACTAGCTAGCCTATGACGAGGAGGCCAGTATGAAATGACTGAATGACAACGATGGAACTGTCACATCCAAAAATTCACAGACAAAGGAGCCGGATTTATAGGTCGAGTAGGCAGTGACAGAGCAGTGAGCCAATGACAAGGAAAGGTCCCTCCATTTTCACCGAAAGAGGCCGCGAACTGAGAAGAGTTGAAATGACGACTAGGTCGGTGAGGCGCGAAACACCGTGAGAATACACCCCCGGATGCCATATACAAACCCGGCCATGCAAGCAACCTCGGTTCAAGTGTGGTGTCCCGGGAAAAAATCCTATGCCACTTGGTAATTTGCAGCATCATTCGTAAAAACTAGATATATGGCAAATACAGATCTCAAATATCGTAAATATTTTTCTCTCTCTCTCAATATATATTTTGTATCTTTATTCTAAAAGAAATGCTATAGATGTTATAAACACCTAGGCCCAGTTTAAGATAGCTTTTGATTATGTAGATTTTGACTTATCCAAAAAATCAGGTGGGTCACAGCTTCTGATTTTCTAAGAAACTTTTTGAGAAGTTTTTCTTACAATCAGAAGCGAATTTATATACAAAATTAGAAACTATTGTTCTAAGAAACATGTGGTTAATGCCAAACCCCAGAGAGCTTATAAAGGAGGAGGGGTCCCCATGTACTGTAATTCATTAGCAATAAAGAATTTCCGCTCGCTCTCCCTAAACACGAAGAACCGGACTATTTCGCACGACGCTCTACGGAGATCGAATTGAAAAGGTGAGAAGAGGTGAGAAGAGGTGATTGTAACTAATCGCCGCCGTTCTTATGCATGCATCTACCCTACGCCATCGCTTTTCTGTTTTTTACAATGGCCGACATCGCCGCCTCGCGCGACGCAAAGACTTGAAGCATCGCTCGAAGGCGCGCCGACGAAGCGCCGCGACGCAAGCCGCTTCCACGCCAGGCCGCCGCACCGACGCGCCTGCGCCACGCACCGACCCATGAGCACCGCCGCCAAGGGCACGATTGAATGGCGGCTAGGGTGGAACCCTAGCCGCCAGGACGTTTTAGTGCGACCTATGAGCGGGCCAAGTGGGCCAAGCGGAAAGGCAAGGCCCATGGGCCGGTTAAATCAGAAGAAAAAGAAAAGGAAAAGAAAAGAAAAGAAGAAGAAAAGAAAAAATTGCGTAAAAATCAGAGAAAATTTTGAAAATTGCCGAGAAAATCAAGAAGATTTTTTGGCTGCTTTCAATTTTGCTTGCTCTATTTCTCTGCTTTATGAATTTTCTTTATGAAGTATGAATCATTTGCTTTATTTTATATAATGCAATGCATATGAATTTATTTTTCCGCACTTTATGCTTTTGCAACCATTTTCTATCGACACACGCAGAATCTAAACCGTAATCTTGATATCATGCGTATGTCCGCATTGTGAATCGTGAGTTTGAAGAACGGCCCCGCACGGTCGTAACTACCTCACTTGGGCATCGGACGTAAAGATTGTTCTTGGGGCAAGAAGTCTGCGTTCAACGATTGGTCTAGGGTCCTCGCAGGACGCAAAACCTACCGTTGAGCGTAACGATCAAGCTCGCATTTTCTCGTGCACCACCTCTCACCACTCTAAAGAATGAATATATGGTCGAGGAGAGTGCACTTGAGCTTTGACCGCACTTCGAAGCGTTCGAAAAGCTCAAGTACACTATCTTGCCCCAAGCACGCAAGATTGGGTACGCCGAGGTTTGCGACTTCGTAGCAGGTCGAGTATAATTTCGCCTTGCATGAATTTGTACCAATCTCTCTATGTGGCATGAAGATCACCGATGAAGAAAAGATTGAGAAGACTCTCTCTACCTTCCACCCTAATGCTATCCAGAGTGCACGCAGCTATCATCGTGACGCATACAAGGAGTATAGCGAATCGATTGATGTAATGCAAGTTATGGAATCACAAGACGATGTTCTACGCAAGAACTATGTCTCGCAGCCCACTGAAGGGCACCGCACGTAAGTCAATGCCAATAGCTACAAGGTGAGAAAGCCCATTCATAGAAAGAAGGGCAAACAAGGTGAAAAAGAGAAGTTTCGTGCCAAGGAAAGTCCAAAGCCCGTTAACGCATGAATCGCATTTCTTTTAGATTATGGTTGTTAGCATTTTCTTTGAATAATGAATTGAAAGCTCTAGAAGAGCATACTTCTTTCATGAATAAATACGCAATTTATTCTTTATTCCAAAGATTCTTCAATTTTGCAAGTAATATTTGGATTGTTTTGCCTCTATTTGATTAGAATTATATTCCTTGCATCTAGAACTCGTGTAGCGCCTAAATGGAAGAGATATGCATTGTTGATAGTGGCACAACAAATACCATCTTAAGAGAGTCTAAGTATTTCAATGATCACGAAGAACTGAAAGATTACTACGATCGCAGAAGCGACTCATATGTAATCGGCTCAGAAGAGCTACAATTATATTGCCTATGGGTACAATTTTGGTAATTGAAGAAGCCCTTTGTACCGAATCAACGCGCACTCTCTTAAGCTCTAAAGACATCCGCGCCAATGGTTTTCACGAGAAACCAATGAAGAAAATGGCAAAGAATACTTGTGCATCATGAAGCACGCGATGTGGAAAATGGTATTAGAAAATGTCCTCATATGAATCTGGGTTGTACTACACGAATATTCATGCACCAAGTGTATACTTCCTTGAAGACTGCTTTTAGAAGCTCAATTATTTTCTTTATGGCATGGTAGATTAGGTCATCCTGGTCTTAGAATGATGAGAAATATAGTGAACAACTCACAAGGTCATGGCATTAATGTTAAGAATTTCCGAATCATGAAGATTTTGTGTGCCCCGCATGTGCCACCGGAAATTAATAACTAGACCTCTGTCATGAAAGTGCAAAGTGAAAACTCCGCATTCTGGAACGCATCCAGGGGATTTTTGTGGTCCAATTCAGCCCCGTCAGGCCGCTTCGATACTTTATGGTGCTCATCGATGCTTCCTCGAAATGGTCGCATGTATGCTTGTTGTCAACAAGAAACCATGCTTTGCAAAGTCTGTTCTCGCAGATCATAAGAATTAAGAATGCTTTCCACGATCATCGCGTGAAGTCCATCGAATGGACAATGCCGAGAATTTACTTCAAAGGCATTTGATGATTATTGCACAAAGAACAGGATAGCAGCTGAGCACTGCACCGCACGCCCATACGCAGAATGGACTAGCGTAGCACTAATAAAGAGGATTAAGTTCATTGCCGCACCGCTTTTGCAGAGTTGTAACTTGCCCAACACTTGTTGGGGACACGCATCCCGCACGCAGCAGGCTCTTATCAATTTCGCATCGTCGCCTACAACATCCATTCTCCTATGCAATTTGTGCACGGATCATCCCAAGATCTCCCATCTTAGAAAATTTGGGTGTATGGTATATGTACCTATACCACCCTCACGGATCGCAATGGGCCCTCTCCGCAAGTCTGGGATATACGTTGGTTATGGAGTGCATCCATAATCGTATTTGGAACCCATGATCGAGACTTGCATACAACCCGATTCACGATTGCATCTTTGACGAGGATCGCTTCCGTCATTAGGGAGGAAATCAACCTTTGGATGAAAATGCCGGAAATCATATGGCATTCCACCGATCCCGCACATGACCCCCGAACTAATGAAGCAAATGAAGAAGTCTAGAAGATAATCGATTTGCAGAATTTAGCAAATGAACTGCCTGATCATTTTTGTGATCTGAAGGGCGTGGTTAAGTCGCATGTACCAGCAAGAAATGCACCAGAGAGGGTGGAAATACCAAAGAAAATAGAAGGTATCCCTCAACCTGTTCAGAGGCCTCAAAGAAAAGAACAGTAACTGCTCCTCAAACCCAAAGTACCCGGAGACGTCTGAGAAAATCAAGCAGAGGACTTACCACAACCAATCACGAAAATGCCCCAAGGAAAGAAGGGGAGCAGCTTGAGACTGCATTGAAAGAAGCCAATGGAAAAGGCAATTCCAGACTTGAATCTTCCATCGCAGAAGTCACGAAATAATGTGCGCACACATAGGCGATGAAAGCTAAAGGAACTTGCTCCTGCAATAGGGAAAAGCAAAAGAGTAAGTAGAAGTGCATGAAGCACCCCATGAAGAAATGGCCATAAACTTTGTAGTAACAGGAGAATCACGAATAGAGCAACACCAACGTTGATGCATACTTTGCAAAGAAGATTGCCTCGATCATTGATCATGATCCCGAGCCCGCATCTCGCAGAGTGCAAGAAAAGGCTAGATTGGGAAGAATGGAAAAGGCAATCACAGAGTTAGTCTCTCCGAACAAGAGAGAGGTGTTTGCTCAGATGCCGCACACCTCCCCATATAAGCCCCGTGAGGTCACAAATGGGTCTTTGTTAGGAAGAGGAATGAAAACAACGGTTGTAAGGTACAAAGCAAGGCTTGTAGCTCAAGGTTTCACTCAACGCCCCGAGTTGATTATGAAGAAACCTATTCTCCGGTCATGGGAGGAATTACCTTTAGATATTTGATCTCAATGGCAGTCAACTTGAAGTTGAGAATGAAGCTAATGGATGTTGTCACAAAGATACTCAGATGGAAACTTGGATTCGAGATATACATGAAAGTACCTAAGGAATTCCTATCCCAACCAAGATGGAGCAAATAGAAACCTCTGCAATGTGAAATTGGAGAAATCACCGATAATAAGCAAGCGATCAGAAGAATGTGGTACAATCGCTGAGTGACTTTCTCTGCAAGAAAGGCTACACAAACAAATAAGATTGTCCATGTTTGTTTATACAATGATCCCGAATGGATTCTCAGATAATCTCCGTCTATGTAGATGACTTGAACATCATTGGGACGGATGAAGAAATTGAAGAGGCATGCTCATACTTGAAGTCCGAGTTTGAAATGAAAGATTTGGGTAAAACCAAGTTTAGTTTAGGCTTGCACTTGAACATGTCCAAGGAGGAATCTTGGTACATCAATCAACCTACACACGTAAAGTGTTGGAAAGGTTTGGTTTTGAAAGGCATATCCTCGCAAAGACTCCAATGGTCGGAAGGTCACTCCAAGCAGACCTAGACCCATACAGACCTAGAGAAGAGGGGGAGGAAGTCCTGGGAGCAGAATTCCCATATCTGAGTGCAATTGAGCGCTCATGTACCTTGCAAATAGCACTAGGCTGACATTGCGTCATTTGTGAATTTGCTAGCTCTGCAGAAAGGCGTAACCCACCAAAAGGCATTGGAAAGGGATCAAGGACATCTTCCGCTACCTCCAAGGAAGCAAAGACCTCGGGTCGTTTCTTTAGAAGAAATAATGAATTGAATTTGGTTGGCTATGCCGATGTCGGGTATTTATCGACCAAGATAATCGGCAAGTCCCAAACCGCTATGTTTTCCTATGTGGAGGAACAGAATTTCTGGAAGTCGTCTAAGCGCACTCTTGTCTCGACGCCGACAAACCACTCGGAAATCATCGCTTTGTATGAAGCATCTCGTGAATGTGCATGGCTCAAGAATGGTTCACCACATCCGTAAGTCATGTGGTTTGAACATTGAGCAAACTCCAACAATAATTTATGAAGATAATGCAACTTGTGTTGCCCAAGCACGATGGGTTATGTGAAGAGCAATCTCACGAAGCATATCAACCCCAAGTTCTTCTATGCTCATGAATTGCATAAGATGAACGAGATCAAGATATTGCATACTAAGTCATGTGAAAATCTTGCAGATTTGTTCACTAAATCACTCCCAAGATCTACCTTTGAAAGGTGCGTGAAAGGAATTGGGATGATGAGACTTAGAGAAGTGCAGATTTGAGGAGATATGTCACATACTCCCACATGAATCTCGAGCATGAATTATGAATACCCAACATGAATCGAAGATTCAATTGAAGTTGGGAGAATTGTATTAGCAAGTTTTTCATGAAGTTGGGAGAATTTGTACGTATGCTTTCCTTTCTAGCAAGTTTTTCAAGGGGAGTGTTGAGAACCCCTTTATATAAAGAATTTCGCTTTGCTCTCCCTAAACCGTGTCTCTCTCTCTGTTCATTCTCCACTTCAGATCGTTAGGAACCCCGACTTTTCGAAAATTAGAAACTATCACCTACCCAACTTTAAGAATCGAGAATCTACATCATCAAATGCTGTCCTAAATCAGACCAGTGCCATAATTTTTTTTCCAGTCTTCCGTGCCATGCCTTGCGACCGAACCGTGTAAACTTGCCACAGAAGAGACCGCATCTTTCTCTCTGCCCTGTTCAACCGTCATGTTCGGAGAATTCACTTGGAAACTACTACGTACGTGACTACGTGTGCCGAGCGAGCGTGTCAAATGTCAAACATGAGTACGTGTTGTCGGTGGTTTAATTATATATACTAGTATAGGCTACTACATTTACCAACGATTTCCTTAGATCGATGTACGTGCTGCGTTTAGACACACCTACGCATTCGTGTGCCCGTTTGGACTTTGGAGTGAAATTTCTAAAGATTCGCGACGCGACTTTGCCTGTCCATGCATGACGCCCAAAGTCAGGTCACTTCGAAGATGATAGTGTAGTATACTAGTAACTTGGATTTCCACAAGCGAGCGGCGACGGAGATCACGTGGAGCTGGTATTTTCTTAGAAACGAGTATATAGAAGAGGAAAAAATCCATATAATATCTGAACTTTGATCGAAAGTCTATTCAACATCCCGAACTATGAAATCAGACATTTGCTCCTCCTCCTTCTCCGAACTTTGCAATCCGGTTCAAATAACACACTAACCCTATTTTCGTATAGTGATATTACTTATTTTGTGTGATAAGTGAACAATTTTGCCACCTATAATGACATGCTGGACAAGTTTAGATGAATGATATGTAAAACTCACAGGGATTCTCTTCCAAATCGAAATAGAGAGGGAGGGAAGTATAGAGGCCGACAATCATGGAAACATGATTGGAAGCTCAGCGGAAAAGAAACCCATGTGGGCCCATCTATTATTGGCCTAACTTGTTAGCGTGTAATTCTATATGACAAAACCGTCCACTCATTACGCCACATAGGTAACATTACTATGCGAAACTGAATCATGGTATTATTTGAACCGTTTGAACCGATTACAAAGTTTGGAGGTCGATCAAATGTCTGCTTTCATAATTTAGGGTGCTAGATGGACTTTCGACCAAAGTTCGAGATGTTATATAGACTTTTTCCGGATAAGACGCTTCAGTTACAGACATGGGAGAGAGGAATCCATGGATCATGAAAGAGTAGCCACTACTACACAAAAGTTCATCACAGACGGTTCAGAAACCTTCATCACTGACAGTTTTGTGAACCATCTGTAAAAATATGTCAGTGATGAGAAGACACATCACAGACGGTTTTTGAACCGTTAGTAAAACTAATATCAGAGACGGTTCTATCTACGAACTATCTATGATGATCTTTTGTCTTAGACGATTTTATCTACGAACTGTCTATGATGATCTTTTGTCTTAGACGGTTCTATGATAGAACCGTCTCTGATGATAAGTAATCACAGACGGTTTTTAATTAGAACCGTCTGTGATATGATTATCATAGACGGTTTTTAAAGAGAACCATCTGTAATATCGTTTTCCCCCCTAACTCTCTTGGCAGAACTTCCATGATTAGTATCAATTGTTCAAAGTTTTATTCTCCTTAGATATTTATGCAATGACATTTACAAGACACAACTAATTATAGACTTTGCAATTTAATATCAAAACATCCCAGATGCATTGAGGCAACAGCTTGTCTGATGAGAGGGTCATAAAATATGAACATTTGTGCCCCAAGCAATTGCATCTAGAGTTATCAGATACTAATCATGGAAGTTCTGCCAAGAGAGTTAGGGGAAAAATATTATTTCATAGTTCAAGACAAGAAGACCTTACCACAAATATGATAACAAAATATTTCATAGTTCAAGTAACAATACATTAACAAAATATGATATATACCACAAATATCAACAAGTGTTCAGCTAGAAACCACATTATTTCGTAGTTCAAGATAAGAAAACCTTATAGTTTTTTCATATCTTCCATCATATGTGTCATAGCTTCCGCAATAGAGACTTCTCGGTTCTCTCTGAAGTTCCACAACTCCAATACAGTGCCGATTTGTTTGACACCAATAACCGATTGACCTTCAATAATATCTCTCAATCCCTACAAATTAAAAGCGATCATGTTGTTGTGAGAAGGGCAGTAACCACATCAAATTCAGTACTAGAAACCTTCATATTACCTCTATAAACTCAGCTTTAGCTTCTTCCAGCTCTGCATTCGCCCTGCGGTCCTTACTGATGAGTGCCATGTTAAGGGATTCGATATCTTGCAAGTGATCATCTATGTCTTTCAGTTCTTGTTTGATCTCATAAATCTTTTCTGTTATCTCAGATTTCCCCTTCAGTTGTTCGATCTCCACCTCAAGTTTTTGTTCAGCTTCTAACAGCTTTTCCATGTCCTTACCACAAATATATTATAATGAATTAGGTGTTCAGTTTCAATAGGAGGATGCAAGATAGAGATAGGATGACATGTACATAGTTTCAAACATTATCACCTAGTACAGGCACAAAAGAAGCATTGAATATTCAACACATAGTAGCTGCAAGACATCAATCCTTATGTGATATAACAAGTTTAATGTTGAATTCTAAATTCTATGAATTTTATGTTCTGCTATATATATACTTCAGACCTAGCAAACTAATCCATACAAAGAAATAAAGATCTTCCCAACATATTGACATAGCAAAATGAAATTGGGTTGCGGTGACCTAATGAGGCATTAGAGCTTGATAAGCTATATATATGCAGCTTGCTAAGAATTTTATGTTTGACCTCTCATGAATCCTATATATAGTTTTGTTCAACCATCATGAATCCTATATACAACCTCATTCTTTCTAAACATCATTCACAAACATAATTAATTCACAAACTCAAAATGGTTTCCCTAGTCAAGCATATCGGTTTCCCTAGTCAAGTATTTGAGCTACAATTCTTTAGTTACAGCCTCATTCTTTCTAAACATCATTCACAAACACAATACCCTAGTCAAGCATATGGTTTTATACACAACTCACAGACGGAGAGGAGGAGGAGGTGCTTGCGGACGAGGAGGTAGCCGACTGGGAGAAGGAGGAGGTGCTCGCGGACGAGGAGGTAGACGATGGGGAGAAGCAGGTGCTCGCGGAGATCGCCGGGGAGGAGTTCGTCGGGGAGGAGATCGCCAAGGAGGATTACTGGGGGACTAGGGTTTGCGGGAGACGAAACGCATGGATCTGACGCTACGAACTTCTATCGGTATGGTTATATAGGGGTCTCAGGTCATATCACAGACGGTTCCTAGTTAGAATCGTCTATGATATTACCTAATAACAGACGGTTTATATTTAAAACCGTCTGTGATATGATCACAGACGAGTTTTAGCTAAAATCGTCTGTGATATGACTGACGGTTCATAAAAACTGTCTGTGATGTTTGTCATCACAGACGGTTTTTCAAAACCGTCTGCAAAGAGGAGTCTAATATAAATCTTTTTGTAGTAGTGAGCGTAAGAGTAGCATATATATACACACTACACATGGGAAAAAAATGCGAAATTTCTATCTCTTGCGAGAAAAAACTAAATACATAATGCACCGAGTCGGCGTCGAATTTCGTACATGCACCATGTTGATACAAAGCGAGCAAAATTTGAGCACGCTTGCTCCAGCACACAAGACACAACTAAACATTAAAACATGAAGCATAACCGGCCAGTAACACTGCAGCCAAAATGAATCAATGAGATATTAGGCACCGACACTAATTATGGACAAAGTTTCTGCGATCTTTCATCAGCGCCACTCGATCTTGACCTTAATTGTAGCAATAGCTTGAAAGGCAATCAATATAATAACGTCAACGCCAGTCAGCCAGAGACGATTGAACAGAGAAAGGGTAAAAACGGATCGATGATCAGGTAATTAAGCCTCAACATGACAACATCCAGTCAAACTTAAGTGCCATCCACCATTTCTATATTCCCATGTGTTCCAGAAATCCATCCATAGAAGTTATTTACAAATTAACTACAACTTCCCAGCTTACACCATTTGGATGATATAGTTTTGAGAGACTATGTGGTGGTCTATCCATGTTTGTGATGAGTAATTAACTGTGTTTTGAGTCTTTGGTGTTCAGGTTTGAGTTTGTTTTGAGCTTGTCTTGGTTTTAAGTAATTTGGTTAGAGAGGTCGTGGCCGGGCATTGCGACCACTAGGGAGGTCGTCCCCAGAGAGGTCGTGAACCACTGTGACCACTGAGGGAGTGGTCGTGACCTCTCTAGGAGAGGTTGTGAGACCTGTAGACCTCTCTAGAAGAGGTGTTAGGCTTGTAGACCTCCTAAAGAGAGGTCGTGAGCCCTGTAGACCTCCCAGGGAGAGGTCGTGAGCTATTGTGACCTCTTAGTGAGTGGTTTAGATCTCTATAGGAGAGGTCGTGACCACTGTAAGTGGTCTAGATCACTATAGGAATGGTCTAGACCTCTATAGAAGAGATTGTGACCACTGTAAAAGTAGTCTAGACCTGTCTAAACCTCTATGAGAGTGATCCTAAGCTTTGAGGGAGTAATCTAGATCTCTATAGGAGTAGTCTAGACCTTTGTTTGAGAGGTCGTAAATGTTTATAGACAAGAATGGTTACAGTCTAAGGTGGTCATAGGCTAAATGATCCAATGTGGGATCTTTTGATCTCTCTGTGCATGTTATTTTGAGCATTGCTATGTAATGGTTTCTTATTTGTGTTGATTGCAAGACTCGGGGCTAGGTCATGGTGAGGCGAAGGCAAAATTAGACTAGGTTAGGAAAGTTGAGGTCCAGAACGATCAAGGGACACCGGAAGATGATTGAGGCCAAGAAGTGGTTGCAAGACTGGAAGACAAGGAGCCTGAGAGTGAAGCATTGGTGATGGACATGATGGGCAAAAGCAGGGTGGACCGAGACTAAGCTCAGGGAGGAGTTAAGGTCCAAAACGGTCAAGAAAACCAAAGTCGTCATGGTGCAGTGGACAACAACATGGCGGGCAGTAGCATGGACCGGGACTAGGTTCAGTGAGGAGTCGAGGTACAGAACGGTCAAGGAAGTCAAAGATGTCATTGTGAAGCAGATAGCTGAGATGCTAACTTGAGCTCTACTCAAGCAAAGGAGGATCGTTGGATCAAGTGTTCGCGGGTGCAGTAGAGGCTAAGTTAGTGCTAAAGGGTATGGTCAAAACCCGTGATGGTGTTGGGTTTCGGGTCAGCTCATGTTGTAGGATCAAGGATAACCGACTAGAGGGGGGTGAATAGGAGGTTTTAAATTTTTCAACACAATTTAGAAATTACAAAAGATACTATGAAATTGAGATACAAATATGAATAACACATTAAAGCTCTAGCAATTTCTTAAGATGCTATGTCAAACCAAGTGAAGCAAAAAGATTTGTGAGCACAAAGACTGTGAAGAGTATGGTATTAATGAAATGGATACTCAACAAACAAAAATACCAAACACAAACAAATAGGAGACAAGGAATTTAACCCGTGGTCTCTGAGACTTGCCGGTCTCCCCTACTCCACGCTGAGGTGACTTGAACCACGTCAAGCCGGCTCCACTCGCTGAGCCTTCCTCGATCACTAAGGTAGTTCTTCCCCGCTCCGGGTAGGCGAACTCCGACCTTCACAACTTGCCGGGGCTTCTCACAATCTCCGTTGAGAAGCTCACCGCGCACGATCGCCTCCAAGCCGTCTAGGAGGCGGCAACCTCCAAGAGTAATAAACCTTGACGCTAGCTTGAGGTCGAATGACGGTGTCTAAAGGCTCAAACACTAAATGCAACACTCAATCTTACTTCTCACACTCACAAATGGAAATTGAATGCACACAAGAGTGGAGAACACTTGCTAGAGCTCAAATATCATCAATAAGGACCAAGAGCATCTCTAGAATGCAGGTGGGGAGGTACTTATAGCCTCCACCAAACTTTCTAGCCGTTGGAGCTCGAAATCTGTAAAAATCTGTTTTTTCGGTGCTACCGCCCATGTAGGACCGGTAGCACCGGGCTCCTCTTCAACGGCTAGAACAAAGGCATTTAATGCACTTGCCGTGAGACCGTTCTGGGGTCCGGTGCTACCGCCTAACTAGAGCCGCAGAGCACAGGGCCCACTTCAATTTCTTTCTTCAAAAAGACACTTCTCTGGAATTATAGCACCGGGCTCAGGGCCGGTGCTACCGTGAATCCGGTATCACCGGGATATAATGGTCGGTAGCACCGGGCTCCCAAATGCCCAGAAAAGGTGCTTCTCTGGAATTTTTACACCGGGTGGTGGTCCGGTGCTACCGATAGTCCGGTAGCACCGGCCTACCATGGGCGGTAGCACCAGGCTAAATAAAACACCCAAAAACACACCCTCTGTGATTTTCACACCGGGCTGAAGTCCGGTGCTACCGATGGTCCGGTAGCACCGGCCTACCATGGGCGGTAGCACCGGGCTACAAAAACGCCCAAAAGCCTTTCTCTGGAATTTTCACACCGCCCTATTGAGCCGGTGCTACCGCGCATCCGGTAGCACCGCGCTGTCATGGGCGGTAGCACCGGGTTTCCAGAGATTTGATTTGTTCTAAAGGATTTTCAAGATTGAAACTTATTTATCATTTGGCAACTATTTGAATATGCATTTTGAGCCTTTAAACCCTAAAAAGACATCGAGATAAGCGTCAAGATCCCTCTTAATAGTACGGCCCTAAATCTAGTAAACCAATCTTTCTTCCAAAATCCAAGATCGTCAACAAGACTAGAAAAGAGCCTTATAAATTTACCTTTTCATGATCTTGACATATTGCCGATTGGTTTGAGCCTTCCTTGGTATTTCCATGATCATTAATCTTGGAATTGACCTACTTTCAATATTCTCAACAAAAGCATTAGATCATATAACAAAGTTGTCATTAATTATCAAAACCAAAACATACCGGGTGCCTAGATGCTTTCAATCTCTCTCTTTTTTGTAATTGATGACAACCCATAGTGATAATTTGAAATTGTTTTTAATGTGAACAACAGAAGAGAAAGTTTTGCTTCAAGGAATATTTAATCATAATATTTTTAGAACAAACACTCCCCCTAGAAAAGTGCATATTTAATGAAAAGTGGATAGTTGTACATTTGAGAAAATTTGCAAAAATTTTGACAGAGTTTTGTTTAAGAATAGAATCCGTGGATGAATAAGCAAATATACTTGAAGCAACAATATGATATTTAAAATTGCACAAGCAAGAGAATATAGGAACCAACCATAAGCATTATGATTACAAAAGTTTAACCATACCAACCAAGTAAAAATATCACAAACACACATTATATCACAAACACATATCATCACAAACACATAGTTTCTTCACTTTACTCAGTTCTCCCCCTTTGGCATCAAATACCCAAAAAAAATCGTCGTAAAGTTCAAGGGGTTTGAGGAGCAGAAGGAGGAGGCGGAGTAGATGGAGGAGCACGAGATCCAGAGCGCTGATAGATGACTGGCAAAGACGAACAAAGCTCGGAGATAGAAGTATCAACTGAGTCTAGTCGACCTCAAATCTCCTCAACCATCTGTCGAGTCTGAGCCTGAGCCTCATCCATCCTAGCGAAGCCACTCAGCATTTCAGATCTCATACTGGCCAGGCTGCTCATGAGGTCATTCCTCAAACTGTGAAAGAACTGATCATGCTGAGCTGGAGGAACCTCTGATGCTTCTGGAAACTCCTGAGTCTGAGGCTGCTGAGATGAGGATTGACCTCGCTGACCGATAGATTGAGGGGCAGCCTCACGGGGACGATAGGGCTTATGAACACCCCCACACCCCCTCGAAATCCAGATACTCTCTTGATAATCATCATAATGTAAGGAGCAAGATAGATCCTCTTACCTTTATCACAAGCAGAGGATGCCATTTCCCTAATCATGAAGTCCACCACATCAAATTTATGCTTGTTCATGATTTTGCTCATAATATTCCAGGCATACCCTCTGATTTCATCATAATTCCCGCTCTTGGGATGGATGGTAACTCTGACTATTCTATTTATCAGACTGGCAGAAGGAAGAAGATGCGCCATTTACTCGGACGCTTGATCAAGCCGCAGGATCATAGAACTCAAACTTCTGGCGAGGGGATGACTCTATCACTGGTACTGGGATACCCATCGTAATGAATTCCCAAGCTTCCTCAATTTCATTCTTGGTATTTGTGTGCATGCGGCATCATCATCCAAGTGATGCTCTCATATGACTCGAGACATGCAGGTGGCATAGAACTGTCTAATCAATTCCTCGTTATAGTCACACTTCTTTCTAACAAAATCAGACAAGCCTGCACCATGGAACAGCTCGGGCACCCCCACAAACAAAGGAATTTTCCTAATATGCTCCCAGCAAAGTCCTTTTCTTTGTAAATTTCATAGAACACTTTTTACTAAAACAAGGTTCTAAATCTATCCTCAGTGGCATTGTTAGGCAGCAAGTATTGGTTTGCAGTTCTTAAGGAGAAGTATGTATCACCTTTGATTGTCCTTAGATTTGTGAAGGATCAAAATCATCAAGGTTTTCCTCTTCTGTCTCTTCTCCACTTTGAGATTTATCTATGTCCATAGAATCACTTGCTTCTTGATTTCGACATGGACGTTTTCCTTGGATTTCTTGGAGTGTCACCAATTTCTTGCTTATTCTTCTTTCGGACTTCACGATGTCTTGAAGCTATTGGAATATTGTCTTCACTGTCGGAATCTTGAGGTGGTGGAGGATGAGGAGCACGTCCTCGATTTGCAGCTACTTTAATGTAAGAGCCAGAACCTCGAGTTTTAGGCATGATTACTGGAAACAAAAGAGAGTTTCAAGGAGTAAGATCAAGGGATATGCCCTAGAAACCCTAAAAAATAGCCAATTGTGAGCAACTTGACTGCAAATCCGGTGCTACCGCTCATGCAAATCCGGTAGCACCGGACACAAGCGATGCTATCAGACGAGGACCATGTAGCACCGATCCGATCAGATTTGAACAAAATTTGTCTGAAATCATGATTTTGAATGGTTTGATTCAGGAAATGTTGATTAACAGCATGTATATCCTTCATCAAATTCATTTTAACCATAAATTTCACCAAATTTCTACACATTTTGCTATTTTCTCACAAAAACCCTAAAAAGGTATGTAGATGATGCTAGGGCATGAGAAATCGATTGATTTTGAACAAAAGAGGGTACCTTTGAGAGAGGATCGAGTGAAGATCAAAAAGATTGATAGGAAACTTGATTTCTCTGGATGAATTTGAAGAAATTTTAGTGGGGAACCGAATGGAAAAAGGAAGAGAGAGAAACGAGAGAGAGGTGCGGTGAGAAGAATGGGAAAAACGGTTGCACCGCACTGGGTTTAACCCTCAAAACCCGATAAATCCGGTGCTACCGCGGTTTTTTCGGTAGTACCGGTCTTCGATGCTACCGCTCTTGTATGAGCGGTGCTACCGGGAAAACAGCCAAGGCAGAAATAAACACCTAGAGAATTCAACATAACTAATAAAATTTTAATATTTTTTTATATAAGACATACAATTGCATCCAAAACTTATGTAAATTTTCAAGATTTATGGCTTAATTATGATTCAACCTCATTTTTTTAAAATATATAGCATCATTTGAAATTCAAGATATAAGAATCATATAAAGAGCTCCCCCTCAACAAGTGCTATATAAAAATGAAAGACATTCAACAAAGCAACAAAAGGAATAACCAATAAGTCTTTTAAGCAAGATTCAAAAGAAAACTCAAATCACATTAGAGATGTCTATGACATTTAATTCATTCCTCAATTTACAGAACCGGGCTTCATCTAAAGGCTTGGTTAAAATATCCGCTAATTGATCTTCGGTTCTAATGTGACTAATCACTATATCTCCTTTGCTAACATGATCTCTCAAGAAATGATGACGGATTTCTATATGTTTGGTTCTTGAGTGTTGGACCGGGTTGTTGGCTATTTTAACGGCACTTTCGTTATCACATAAAAGAGGCACATTTTTAAAATCTATTCCATAATCCATTAAAGTTTGCCTCATCCACAATAATTGAGCACAACAACTACCGGCGGATATGTATTCGGCTTCGGCGGTGGATAGAGCTACGGAATTTTGTTTCTTGGAGAACCAAGAAATAAGGGATCTACCTAGAAATTGGCAATTTCCGGAGGTGTTTTTTCTATCCACTTTGCAACCCGCATAATCCGAGTCCGAATATCCAATTAAATCAAAATTAGCACCTTTAGGATACCATAACCCTATATTTGAGGAATGCTTTAAATATCTTAGAATTATCTTAACGGCTACTAAATAACATTCTTTAGGAGAAGCTTGAAAGCGAGCACACATGCACACACTAAACATAATATCGGGCCTAGATGCGGTGAGATAAAGTAGACTACCAATCATAGAGCGATAAAGTTTTGAGTCTACCGGTTTACCTCCCTCGTTTAGATCAAGATGCCCGTTAGAAGCCATTGGTGTCTTGATGGGCTTCGAGTCTTCCATGCCAAATCTCTTCAGCAAATCTTTCACATATTTGGTTTGACTCACGAAGGTCCCATTCTTGAGTTGCTTGATTTTAAGTCCAAGGAAGAAGCTTGATTCTCCAATCATTGACATCTCAAACTCCCTAGACATCATATCACCAAATTCTTTGCAAAAGTCTTCGTTAGTAGAGCCAAATATAATATCATCAACATAGATTTGGCATACAAAGAATTCTTCGTCAATAATTTTTGTAAAGAGTGTTGTATCAACCTTCCCAATTTTGAACCCTTTAGAAAGTAGAAAATCTCTAAGTCGCTCATACCATGCTCTAGGAGCTTGTTTGAGACCATATAGCGCCTTAGAGAGTTTGTAAACATGGTTAGGATATTTAGGACTTTCAAAACCGGGAGGTTGTTCAACAAATACTAACTCGAAAATTTCTCCATTTAGAAAAGCACTCTTTACATCCATTTGAAATAATTTAATATCAAAACAAGATGCAAAAGCAAGTAAGATTCTAATGGCTTCTAATCTAGCCACGGGAGCAAAAGTTTCACCAAAATCCAAATCTTCAATTTGAGTAAATCCTTGAGCTACCAACCGGGCCTTATTTCTTACCACAATACCATTTTCATCTTGTTTGTTTCGGAATACCCACTTTGTACCTATTACATTGTGTTCCTTGGGCCTTTCCACTAAAGTCCAAACATCATTTCGAGCAAAGTTATTGAGTTCTTCATGCATTGAATTTGCCCAATCCGGATCATTTAGAGCTTCATCTATGTGAGTAGGTTCAAAAGAAGATACAAAGGAGTAATGTTTGCAAAAAGAAGCAACGCGAGATCGAGTTTGAACACCCTTACTAACATCACCCAATATTTGATCTATTGGATGATCTTTGGAGAGCCCATGATGAATTCTTTGAGGTAGAGTATGCGTTTGTTGATCACACTCCTTTTCATCCACATCAATAGGTTGAATTTGACTTGATGTAGCGGAAGTGGAGGGTTCAACTTTAGCGGATGAGGGTGTATCTTGTTTATCCTCTTTTGGTTTTATGTCTCTGTCATGTTCTTCATTGATTCTCTTAAACCTTCTTCACCTACATCATCCAAGTTTTCTTCTCTTCTTGAGAGCCATTAGTTTCATCAAACTCAATATCACAAGTTTCTTCCACAAAACCTTTATTTTTGTTGAATACACGATAGGCTTTGCTATTTGAAGAATATCCAAGCAAGAAGCCTTCATCACAACGACTTTGAAATTTTGAAAGTCGAACACCCTTTTTCAAGATGTAGCATTTACAACCAAAAACTCAAAAATAAGAAATATTTGGTCTTCTTCCAATGAGAAGCTCATAAGAGGTCTTTTTCAAGAGACGATGCAAATAAAGCCTATTAGTTGCATGGCAAGCGGTATTAATGGCTTCGCCCAAAACTATCGAAATGCCATACTCATCAAGCATAGTTCTTGCCATTTCAATTAATGTTCGATTTTTCCGTTCCACAACTCCATTTTGCTCCGAGTGTAAGTAGCGGAAAGTTCGTGCTTTATTCCAAATTCATTACAATAATCTTCAATTTTTGTATTTTTGAACTCGAACCATTGTCACTACGAATCTTCTTAATTTTAAAATCAAATTCATTTTGAGCCCTTTTTGCAAAGTTTTTAAAGATACCGGAGGTTTCGGATTTATTATCTAAAAAGAATACCCACGTATACCTTGAAAAATCATCAACAATGACCAAACAATAAGAATTTCCTCCAATGCTCTTATAGGTTGTTGGGCCAAACAAATCCATATGTAAGAGCTCTAATGGTCTAGATGTGGACATGATACTTTTTGAAGGATGAGAACTAGCAACTTGTTTTCCGGCTTGACAAGCACTACAAAGTCTAATTTTCTCAAACTTCACATCTTTCAAGCCCACCTAGATCACAAATTTGAGCAACCGATAACAAATTAAAATTTAAGGTTTCTACCAAAGAGACATTTGAAATAGAAAGGTCATTTGAGATAGCGATTTTACCCAAACCCAATACCTTTCCTTTACTATTGTCACCAAATGTGATCTTGTCGTTTTGCCCATTTCCTACTTCAAAGGTGGTGAACATCTTCCGGTCACCGGTCATATGTTGAGTGCATCCACTATCCAACACCCAATGCCGTCCGCCGGTCTTGTAGTTCACCTACAAAAGAGAATCAAGTTCTTTTAGGTACCCAAATTTGTTTGGGTCCTTGGAGGTTAGTAACCAAGGCTTTGGGCACCCAAATGGCATTCTTTTTACGGCCAAGTATAGGAGTGCCAACAAACTTAGCAATTATTTTGCCAACATTATCTTTCTTAAGAACATAACAAAAGTCATAAATGTTATTTTTAGTTGTTTTATCCAAAAGACAATTGTTTGCTAGATACCCTACCTCATGACATTTGTAACAAAACTTCCCATTTGATTTAACAAAACGAGGAGCTTTGTTATTAATCTTTTTGCCCTTCTTAGAAACATATCCTAGTCCTTCTTTATTGTAGGAGCATCTTTGGCCATTCAAGATTTTATTTAAAGTGTCTTTACCCTTGAAACATCTATCAAGACTTTTACTAAGTTTGTTTACTTGTTCCTTAAGTTCATTATTTTCTACTACTAGGTTTTCATGGCATGAAGTAGAACTAGAGCATGATATTGATGGCATATCAAATAAATCATCACAAGAGGTAGATATGCTAGTTTTTGATATACAACACGAATCTATTTCTAAGCAAGATATATCATCAATAATTTTGCAACTTATTCCTATATCATTTTGAGGCTTTGAATGGTCCTTAGCAAGAAGAGTCTCATAAGCTTCCATTAGCTCCTCATAAGAGTCTTTGAGAGAAAGGTATTCTTTCTCAAAGCTTTATGTTTAGACTTTTCTTTTCCAAGATACTCATTCAAGTCCTCAAGCATATCCATTAATTCATCACAGGAGGGTTCATCATCATTTGTGTTTACCTTAAAATCTCCTTTAGCCATAAGACATAAGGGAGTGACGAAAGGTGATGAGGTCTCCTCAATAGCAATTCCGGCAAGACCCTTCTTCTTTAGAGGTGTATCATCCTCAGAAGAGTCGGAGTTCGAATATTCTTCCTCGGAGTTCCATTCTTCAATGTGAGCCTCGCCTTTCCCATCTTTATTCAACTTCTTGAAGAGCTTCTTCTTCCCATGAAAAAACTTCTTCTTCGGAGGGGACTTGTTTTTGTCGTCCCTTTTCTTTGGACATTTTGAGGCAATATGTCCCTTCTCATCACATTCATAGCACCGGATATTGGCATATCGATTGGTGCTAGAGTATTGTCCCTTCTTGAATTTTTGAGGACCACTTGTGCTTGAATGTCTCTTCATAAATTTTCTCATTCTTCTTACAAGAAGAGCCATTTCCTCCTCGGTGTCTTCGTCATCATCGGAGTCATTGAGCATCTCATCACTTGACTCCGCCTTTGCTTTAAAGGCGATGTTCTTCTTCTTCGAAGAGCTTTGTTCCAAAAGCTCTTCCTTGTCCTTCTTGTAAAGCTCATTGGTTATGAGATTTCCAAGAAGTCCCGTTGGCGTCATTCTTGGTAATTCCGGTGAGTTGAGAAACAACGTCACCAAGGTCTCATATTTTTCCGGAAGAGCCCTAAGCATCTTACGAACAATGTCAAAATCGGTTAGTGATGCTCCAAGGCCCTTAAGCTCATTTACTATGTTGTTCAACCGTGAATACATCTCATTGATGTTTTCATGAGGCAACATAATAAAACTCTCATATTTGATTCGAAGCATATGCAATTTGGCTTCCTTGACCGAGGATGTCCTCATGAATTTCCGAGAGGTTGTCCAAATCTCATGAGCGGTTTCAAGATTGCTCACTCGATTGAACTCATCCGCGTTCAAGGCTCCAAAAAGAGCATTCATAGCTTGAG